>JAHWXV010340943.1:0-20738 GCA_024586415.1 Phrixothrix hirtus
ACGTGTATTTCCACTAAAATTTTGACATCGAAAATTTTGGACGAAGACAATACTTTCTCTATTCTATATTTCATATAGGTAAGAGAAAGTAAAAATGATATTTTAGTATCACTTAATGTAGTAAATTTTTCGGCAATATTTCAAAAACGCTAGTAAATAATATTATAAATATAAATTGAAATCAAATTAAACTTAATACAAATGGAATTACTAAAACATGATTTTTACAATTAATTAATTTTGTGTTAGAAAATAGTTTCTTTCCATATAATAATAAATGTTATTTACAGATATTTGGATGTGCTATGGGTTCAAAATTAAGGACGTCGGCATTATTATACAATTGGTACGCGAATTGTGTAGAAATTATGTAATTCACTTGTAAAATTGTAAGTTCTTCAGTGTATTCATTTTATCTGAAATTACAGATTGAGGAAGGTTAAGGACAACACTCTTTGATTCAAAAATGTAGTAGACTAAACAAACGCAGTTTAACAGCTTTGATTTTTTGCGTATCAGATCTTGTTTGTTTATTTTGTGGCTGAGATTTTGGGATGTGCAAATTCCATTCACCCTCATGAACTAGAACGTTCATATAGTCATTTAGCCATGCCTATTGGAATTTTACCCAATCTAGAGGAGTTCCACCGCCAGAAAGGATTTATAAGGTGCCAAACAACAAATTGACACAGGACCTACGATTTTACTTCCTTATCTGAGAAATATGCATGTTGTCCAAATTTTTCTCCGCTGAAAAATTTATCGACCTCGATCGGGTCTGAACCTGCGTCCCTTGGATGTAAAGGCAAAGATGCTAACCGCTACACCAATGGGGGTGGCTTATAAGACCTTACTGTTCAGTATAATTTAAAATTGTATACGTAATAATAGAAGAATGTCTTATAACAATGAAGAATCCGTTACAGTAGGGAGGCCTTCTGGGTAGGGCTCGGAGTCTGAGGTCGTAGTTACAGGACCAATTGTGTACAGGTACATTGGCATAGTCTAGTACGGCGCGTAGAAACAACTTATATCTATTAAACATAAAATATATATTAAGTTTAATCTTTAAGCAGAAATGTGTACAAATAATTTAAGCCCACCAAGAATACATAAATCTATACCGGGTGGCAAAAAAGTCTGGAACATTGCAAATAACTCAAAAACGGTTTTATTAATTTTTATTAATGTTTGATGATCGATACAGTAAAAAATTCTAAATTTACGGGAAGAACTTTAGTTCACGTAGTTGGTAGCAAGTATGGTGAACTTTCTATTTTTAAATGGAACACCTTGTATATTTTTATGGATGGTGATAGATCTCTTTAGGAAAAATTCAACGATATACGGTTTATTAGGTCTATATGTTGAAATTACAGATTTATTGTAAATTAATGTTTTTACTTAAAAATTTAGTTCAATCGACTTACCATAATAGTAACTTCTTAAAAAAAAACATATCATAGCAAGAACAACGAGACAAACATTAATGTTTCAAGAGATGTTCAAAATATCTGCCATTGTAGGCTGAAGAATGAACAAGCCTGCAGCAGAAATCTTGAATCACATTTCTTATGACATCTTGGTGCATTGCCTGAATTTCAGTAGTAATACGAGTTCTCAGATCTTCAGTTTTCATCGACTTATTCTTAAAACCTTCATTTTTTAAATGTCCCCATAAAAAAATCTAAGGAGGTCAGACCGAGTGACCTGGCAGGCCACTCAATCTTACCCCTACGATCTCTCCATTGATTCGGGAACATTTGGATTAAATATTGTCTAACCTGGAAATCGAAATGAGCTGGGGCACCATCTTGTTGAAACAAAACACTCCCCCTGTCAGTATAAAGCGCCTCCAAATTAGGTAAAACATGTTGCTAAAGCAAATTGAAATAAATTTCTGATGTAAGGCTTCCATCTATAAAAAAGGGACCAATCACATTCTAGCCAATAATGCCTGCTCAAACATTCACTTTTTGCAACTTTTCAGTGTGATCTTCTTCCATCCATTGTGGATTAACTGCAGACTGATACCTACAATTATGTCTGTTGACAAAACCATGTAACGTAAAAGTGGCTTCGTTCGAAAAGGGATATTGTTGGCAAAACCAGGATTAACATTACATGTCTCCATAAGACGTTCGCAAAATTCTCATCTTCGATCGAAGTCGTCTTCGAAATTTCCAATACTAAATGGATTTTCTAAGGACGTATTTTCTCACTTTCAAATAAATTGTTCACTGAATGATGGCAGATGGCAGATATCGTGGGTTGACTCTAACTGTCTAGATGATTAATAGGGATTTTCCTGCACATCAATTAAAATATCTATAGCTTTATCATCGCCAGTTGCTATCTTTGGTGGCCCAGATATTGGTCGGTCTTTAACCTACCAGTTTGGTTAACCTTTTTCAACACCTTGCTTACGCTAGACTGAGTTATTCCAGATCGATTTGGATAAAGTTGATTAAATAAATTTCACATCTCCTCCTGTGTTCTTTTACGGTCACCATATCCGACCATCATCAAAATCTGACTTTTTCCTTTTTCGCTTAAAGCTACTATTTTATTCTCAAAGCTTTTTAAAAACGCTTTCAAGAACAAATACTGGTACAATTGGCGTCCTTAAAATAATCTGATTTTTTATTTTTAATGCTATTAAATTACCATGGCCAAATAAATTTTTAAATAAAAATATTAATTTGCAATAAATCTGTAATTTCGATAGATAGACTTAATAAACCTTATATCGTTGAATTTGTGCAAAGATATTTATCAACATCCATAAAAATATACAAGGTGTTCTATTTGGAAATAAAAAGTTGATCATACTTGTTACTTATCCTGTATAATTACACGAACGAAAATTCTTTACCTAGATTTAAAATATTTTATTGTAGCGACCAGCAAATAATCATAAAAATTAATAAAACCGTTTTTGAGCTATTTACATTATTCCAGACTTTCTTGCCACCCGGTATAATATTATTGAATATAAACGTAAATGCAATTACAAGTTTAATATATAAATGCGAAAATAATCAGTGAGAAATAATACAGCATTGATTCCGTGCTTCTGTGAATCTATACCGCATCTTAGATAACGCGAATGCAGTTACTATTTAGATGCAATGCGGCCTCAATACGACGAGGTAGAATCTTCCAGCTTAGTAGATTACTATCTGTGAATGCTAATTCACTTCCGTCGAGATTGAAGTCTAGTAAGGCAGCACAAATATTCTAGCCTACTGTTGAACCTTTGCTCTCTCTAATCAATGCACTTAGTCGTAGTAAGCGTCGACGTAACAGGGACCTGGCCTAATGATGCAACAGCACAAGCGTCTTTATGTAGACAAGAATTTTGACTTAATTGTGCATCTCCTTTGAACAGCAAGTTTACCTTTGCAAGAGCACTAGCGTTTTTGCTTAAACAGGAAGTCTGGTAAGCACAGGATGGTATTCGTTAATCGAGTGCGTACTTCCTCAGAGAATTAGGATTCTACGTTAATATTAAGTTCTCTAGGTCCTTTGTCCAGACCTTTCTCGCCTCACGCTATGTCTGCTTGCTTAGAGGTACTCTAGTTACGAACGAGAGTCCCAACGTTATTTCACGGGGATACTCGTACTGAAATACAGTTCTAGCTTGCTTCTATTGCAAGCCAAGAATGGATAAATTTGGTCTCAAATGAAGCTGTGCTTAACTTTATATAGCAGGCAACTGCGCACACCGTTGTTTTAACAATAATTTGTACAATACATTTTATAGATAACTAATGGTCAGCGCGTATTTATATTAATTGCCTGAACCATAATGAATTATAATACTAATTTACAGGTTTAATACATGAACTTTTCAAATTTCTTTGTTTCTATATTATTAATTCCTTTTACTTTAATTTACACTATACTACTCGGTTTGCCACTTCCGCCTTTATTTGTTTTCAAATCCGTTTTGAAACACATTTTCCTTTCACTAGTTACTTCGCGAACTACATGTCACTTATATTTACAGTTGTTATATCCAATTATGCGGAAATTAAGTATAGCTCCAAAATAATTGCATTGGTAAGTGTCTGATTTAGTTGTGGATGCGTTGGTGGTGTTTCACTCGTTGCAAGCGTAACAAGAATTATAAATTAGTCCATTGTAACGTATAATGTCCAAGAATCAGTTGTTGTGATAAGCTATCTATGAGACGGCTTCAACAAACGGTATAAAAATGATACGTCGAAAACGATCGAAACTATGTCAAAGTACCCCTCTACGGTGTACACCTAAGAACCAAAAAGGGAAAGATTTTCCATTTGATATTCCGTTCAGGTATAAATAACAATTTAGTAAGGCAAATTTGTTTTGACGTTTTAGTTAGATGCTCATACACTTTTTATGGCAAAAGTAATTTTAGGCATTTGTGAGACACATTTATAGCTTATTTTCGATAGAATAACCTACTTACAGAATTTATCCAAATTTAATAAATTGCAAAATTAGAAAATTTTCATGTTTTTACTATGGACTGTAGATGCCAAAGAAATACAGACATAATTTATATCTTAGTTAAAAGAAAATATTGGTGAAATATTTTCAATAAAAGGGGCACACTACAAGATATTTACTTGTGGGTACCAAACAATATCTAATTTCCCATACACCAGTAGCTTTTACGATTTCCTTTGTAATTCACCTTCAATTAGTTTCTGCTTCCAAGCTTTTACGAAGTAAATTCCCTAATTCTTTTAAGTGAAATGTATTTTCTACTTATTTCTAAATAGGAAATCTGACGACAGTAAATTTCAAACAAGCACATGTAAAATAGGTACTTGTTGACACATCCACATTTAAAATAAATAACTTATTATTTAACAGATTACCTCAAGTAAACCTTTTACATGTTCAAGTTATTATCAAGGCAAGATTTATTTTGCGAGGAATAGTTTTTTAATTCAAGTTCGATACAAGGAAAAATTGTGAACGGTTTAAAAAACGTCCTAGTTAATAAACTTCATTAAGGTGAAATTTGAAGTTTCCTTGACTCAAGTTTACTAATTAAAATCAGCTATAAGAAGTAGAAATCATGAAATTAGTAAAGTTTTGGTAAATAATTGGGATCTACGTGATTTTGTAAGATTGCAAGACAGGTTTGAAAACTTTTAGAGGTACCTGCTACATAGAAATTTCAGATGTTCTAAAAGCAGTTTTACGGAATTTGCTTGTCGCGAAGACTACAGGAAAGTAAAATCATTAAAAGTGAATTTTAGATAAAAGAACTTCCTATTAACTACAATTTTGGTGACAAGTTTTTAAATTTATTTAAAATTTCGCTACTTCTTTATATTTTGCAAAATGCTCAAAACGTTACTTTCGCAGTATTAACTGCGGCAAGGTCAGAACGTGTTTCTGGCAAGTTTATTCAATTAATGAAGCTTGATATGTAATAGCACAACTCTAAAGTAAAGCGTTTGAATTTAAGTGTAGATTTCTGAAAATTTTGAAGTGCGGCACTTTAAAAACTTTTCGGTTCACTTTATTGAAGTTAGTTGATTTGAATATTTCTTTTCGAAATAGTTCAAATGTAATTTGTTCTAAAATATCATTTTATTTTGTTATAGTGGTTTAAAAAATTCCATCAAGTTAATGTTTCTGCAATATAAAACTACGATAACCTAGATCAATAGCGACTTCATGAACTCTAATAATCATTTATGAGGACAGATTAATTTCCGGGATGGTATATATTGGATATATGGTTTTTGATGTTCAAAAGATCTTTCTCATAGTAAAGCTTTGTGAAGCAGGTTGGGTAAAGTGCAGATTGCATATTAAGATTTCTTAGCATTATAAAATAAGCATGCGTATATTTAATTTTTGAAATTTGATTTCAATCTAGAATATTACGCGGCTTTATTAGGGCAAATGCAATACAACTGAACCGCAAGTGTTAATAATAGCACTTTCCGTTTAAAATACTACGTATTGGTCACTCTTATCTATAATGACTGTGAATTCTTATGGACATATCTTAAACCCCGTATAAGTTTCTTTTCAGTAAAATCTTGTTGACTGCATTACAAATTCGATATGCAATTTTGGATACGTTTCTTATGAATAACATCTTTCACCCACGAAACAAATGGTAGTCAGTTGGAACAGCGCCTGAGCTTTGCTGACTATGAGAGAGAGGGAAGCTCAAACAAATCCTTGAATCTCTTGTTGCGTAAGAAGTGATACATATGGCTTAATACTATCGTGTAAAAGAAGAACTTAATGAAGGAAAAACACGGTAAACGGTGACCGACGAATTCGTTGCAGTTATTCAAGTAAGCATTAACAGCTAGAACGACTTCAAAATAGATTTATGGTCGGTATTAATCTCTACTTTTATTGGTCTAGCAGGTTAACCTCTCTGAAGTCAGTAATTTCCATCGATATTATAATATTGACTAAAGAAAGCGCCATGGTACAAATTCGCGATATTACACAAACCGGAAAACTACGTCACCGTAGTCAAGCTAAATATAGAAAAAGAGCTCTCAGTATGATAGCTCAAACAACTAATGAACAATGTATTGTTTAAAAAGGCACTACCTACTTTGAAATTACATTTTTAAATTCTTAGTGTTTACTTAAAGGGAAGGATATAATCATATGGAATCACAGGATAATTCCCAAACTCCATATGAATAGAGAAGTAGAAACGATAGAAGTAACTAAGGAGCAACTTGGTCAGTTAAATTAATGTTTTCGCTGATATATACGTATACCAATGCCAAATCTGCGTAAATATTCTAAAAGAATTAAACGTATAACTAAATAGACACACAGTTTATAAAACAAACAAAAGAAAATATTCAATAATAACACAAATAAACACCAAAATTCAAAATAATGGTAAGAAATTTCTACACTTTCTGCAGATTATTTCCTGATTAATTCAACAATATTAGAGGATCGAATACAAAGGTAACTTGCTCAAAAGAGTAATTAAATACACAAACCATTTTATTACATATTTGCATTTTCTCTGCTTAAAAATGATACGTAGGAATTTGTTTTTGTTTAATATTATCTATTACCGAATAATTGAAAGTGGTAAAATTTAATTGCAGAGAATAAAATCATAAATAGTATCTTGTTTAATAAACTCACTAATGTAAATAATCCACGAAACCTACATGCATTACAAATTGACCAAAAATTCAAAGAACAAAGTAACATTTTTCAGAATATAGTCTAAATCAAGCGGCAATACTTGCACCAATTGAATATAACGCGACGGGTTTTAGATAACTCAAATAATTTAACAAAATGTAACATAATGTTTTAATAATTATTGTTAATAAGCTGCAAGCTCTATATTTCAATTTAGGAAAGAATTGTGTGAAACATTTTACAATATATTTTATCTATTTGCGTATCGAAATGAGCTTATTTCTAAATCCATTTGAGTTCATAATGGCCTTCTTTATAACACGGAATATATTATTTTAAAAGGTTGGTAACGTTAGTAATTAACCTTATTAAATGTCAAAATCGAATAGAATATTAACAAATCTTTCATATTCAAATGTCAAAACATCAATATCATCAACTATCACAAAATTCCGTTTCTCAAAAAAATACGTTTTTTCCTAAATTTTAAGCAAATAGATAATAAATTTTTTGATAGCTTCATAAAAGGTTTCGGTAATTATTTACTATAGAGAACCATCCTCCAATAACTTTAGCCTTAACATATATTATCAAGGCCATAGCCCTGAGTAACCTCCAATAATTTTTAGTCGTCACTCGTCCTTCGTTAAAAACTTATAATCATAAAGAATTTGTGAAAAATAAAAATTTTTCAGTACTGTTTTTCATATTTTTACTTGATTTATTTATTATTTACATTTTCAGCAAGGGTATGGCCCTGAGTAACCTCCAACAAGTTTTACCCCAACCTAACCTAACATAACCTAACCTCTAACAAGCTTTAGTCGTCCCTCGCCCTTCGTTAAAATGTTATAATCATAAAAAGTTTATTCATGATCAATTTCGACAATAATTCCTTCTCCACCAATTTGGCTTTATTCATGAGCTAAGAAGACATGTTGCTATATTTGAATATTATCTTGAATATAATTAAATAAAATAAATATAAATTACCTCTCTACAAAATTTTATCCAGTCAACTGTTGTATGTGACGAAATATTTAGTTTTTTATGATTATAACTTTTTAGCGAAGGGCGAGCGACGGCTAATAATTTCTGGAGGTTACTCGATGCCATGTCCTTGATAACATATGTCAAAGTCAAAGTTATTGGAGGATGCTCCCCTACAGTAAATAATTACCAAAGTTTCTGAAAGTTTAAATAATTGTGGAATCTGTTTATTCATTAAGTATTCAGGAAGATTACTTGCTAAAGCATATCATGCTGACAGTTCGACCCTCTAGTTTTTGAATTTTGGGACGGCGTCAATTTACAGATCAGTAACTTAGCACCATACGACGAAGGCTTTCTTAGAAGACTTTCAACCGTCAAGGGTTTCAAAATTATATTTACTAGAAATGTAACTAAATCAATGAAAGTGCTGTTGTTGGAGAAGGTTAATTACAAATGGTTTAACTGTGGATGCGTAATTTCTAATCTTATTTTAACACAAAGTAATACATGCGCAGTTCAACAAAACTCGCTAATCTTATCCAAAAAACTGGTAAAAGATAACTTGTTTACCCAATATTGATTGTACAAGGAGTAATCCCCAAAAGATGTGTTAGATTTGAAAAACATATAAATATTGCTTTTTTCAATTAACATGTGTAGCTAGGTTCATAACTATGACTAAGTTATTCTAAATTACCACGTGAAAAGTGAACGAGGTGATGATTTAACTTTATTCTGGCATATCTCGTCCGGAAATAATTTAAAATATATTCCAACACTATCAATCTGAAAAAAATATAAGTGCCAATCTTACAATAATTGATATTATTTTATTTTGCAGTTAATGCCCATTTTAAGATAAATTTATAGGGTGATTTAAATTCTGCAACGAACTATTACTTTAACAGCATTTGGTTTATTCAACCCAACTATCAGAAATACTTTAAAGAGTACCACAACACAAATTAGATGTTTATCTCATTTGATGGCAGTGGTAGTTATTACATACACCGTTCTTGCAAATTGTGAATTAGGTGCTTAAAACTCTTAAAATAGAAGGATAATGTTATCGAGCCAGTTGCTATTCATAGTATTAAAGACTAAACCTTTTTCCTATTTGATAATTTAAATATACCTTAGTACAAAATGTACGCATTCGTCAGAAGGTAAGAAAAATAAAATTAACATCCTATATTTAGATATATTTCCCTGAAAAGATATAATTAGTGAATTGAGCAATTGCAAACGAAAAGAAATTAATTAAAGAACTAATGTGCGTGGACCTTGATTTATGCCAATTTATTATTGAACTTACAGTTCTATGGAAAAATGTCAGCTACATCCCGTCAAATCAGAGGCAACACAAAACTGCTAAAGGTACTCTGTTGGAAAACTTTTAAATAAACTTTTAACATAAAATTCTACTAAAGTGCGGGTAATGACTAATGTCGACCAACACGAATGAAATTAAAATATATACCATATTTAAATATTTATTTGAAGATACAGTCCATTTCAAAAATATGTGCATATCTGTAAACGATTGATAATGTTAAATAATAATAGTAGCAGCCTTTTTTGCCTGTATTAATTATTAGAATATATAACAGTTTGGAATTTGTAATAATTTATAAAAGTGAAGACCGTTGAAAATAAAATAAAGTAACATTAATTATTTTTAGGTAAACATGCATCTCCCGATATCAAGATGGACTATCTTAATAATAATAAACATGAAGTTTATGCGTATAAACATTAATAATCCTGGTCACAATTTTACCAATAGTTGCTAAAAGCAGCTGTATTAAAATGCATGGTCAAATAATGCCGAATTTGTTATTGTTTGGGTAAATGCGAAGAAGTATGAGATAATCATATTTGGAATAATTGCATTCTTAGAAAAATTTACCTCGCGCAGGATTCGAACCCGCGACTTCTAGACAGATCCTAACCACTTTACCACCTAAGATACCGAGGGTTCGGTACTCGCTTAAGTGGAAATCCTCTCCAAATGCAACGCTTTATGTATTAAATCATATTTGTAATTATGCTTAATCTTTAAATACTGCAGGAATTAAAAGAGCCACCGATCATGCAGATTCACAACTAAATTCGTAGAATTGAAGCTTGACAAGTCTAAATTCTAAATTATCTTTGTCTTAATGAACATGATAAAATGAGAAAATTCAATATAAATTATTACATTGAAAAGTTATTGTGTATAAATTAGATTATACAGCCCAAATTGGCTAATTGTCTAGAAGTCGTGGGTTGGACCCCGCCCGAGGGAACTATTTCTAAACTATTCAAAATTGATTATCTCATACTTCTTCACATTTATATAAGTATTTGTCGACATTTAAGCAGTTTAGGCCGTAAAGTTCCATTTATGTACAACAACCTTTCAATGTAATAATTTGTATTGAATTTTTTCATTGTTTGGGTACTTTGTACAACACTGAGTGCTTATTAAGCAGTTTTGTGGAGTGATGGCGTCAACTTACTGATTCGTATTTATATTTATCTCAGCTCCTAGTCAAGCTATAGGATTCCAACTTATACTGACCAAATTCTGCCATTATCTAGTCTCTAACTACTTATATAGAATTTTCAAAATTAGTGACACCTTTACAAAGAAAATGCCAATTTGCGGAAACCATAACTCTAAAATAGGAATAACTGTTAGTTCCAAAATACCAAAACGCCAGTAGTGTTCCATCACTGAAATATAAAGGGAATTATAAATTCAAATAATATTACAAAATAACAAGAGGCATTTACAAGAATTCTATCCTCTTATTTTCTTGATTTTGAGCTAGTCAAGAAACCTTTGACCGCATCAATTTATATAAAAAAGTTTATCAAGATGCCAAGCTATAGCACTTTGACTTCAGTCGAGCTGTAACGGCAATTTTGTTGTATTTAAAGTTAATTTCTCAACTATAGCTTAATGTACCGTTTCTGAATCAAGAACACATTGTCAACCAGAACATAACGGATACTTATGTTTTCGATATTCTTGCTTAAACTTTCTGTACTAAAATTTACATTTAAGTGAACTCATTATACCTTCGCTTTCACTTCCACACATTTCGAACAGGTTCCGTTGCAGTATAATTTTCACGAAAAGCATGAAGGGTAGTTCACAAATGCGATTTCTCTGCATATCTTATAGACATTCATCAAACTACTACATTGACCACGATAAACAGATTGAACATATCCAAGCCTTTAGATGATAGTGAATAGTATCAGAAGCCGCCAAATCATCTTTGTGAAAATAATAATTTAAGTAGGAGTACCAATACTTCGAGAAATTCGAAAAGGGGCGGAACTTTCTACTCATCTTAATAGCTGCTACTGAGTGTTGCTTAGAAGATGGTTTTCATTTAAATTTGATAATTTGAAGAACAGTAGAAAATATTACAGTAAATGAATTACAGATATCATATAGTTGAGTTAATTAATTACCTATGTCTGAGTCGTTTATAAGGATAGTTTCTGTACTGAGTACTTGAAAATGTAGCTCTATCTTATCCTTTTAATGGAACCTTAATTAGCTGACAGATCAGTCTTTCAGCTTATACCTTTGACCTTATTCTCCATGGAAAATTCTGAATAATATCAAATAATGGTAAATTTTAATTTTGCATATAATTAATACCAATTTCTGTTTTTATAAAGTTATTATAAAGTACAAAACCAACATCTGTAACTGTTTCCCAAGAGTACATAAGATTGTAGGATTTTATTTAACTTTTTAGCAGTAAAAAGTATAAACACTCGTTAGATAAACACTACTGGATAAATAAATTTATGATTTTCAAATAGCAATGAAGTTTTATAAATTCAAATAAATTATTTATACACATATTCAAACACAGAATAATAGATTCTGGGTTATATTTTATACGTTTTTAATTTTACACTTGTTATTTCCACACTAAAGTAGTCATTGCTTGAATTAAAATAGCTCAATATCATTATAATTTACACCATATGCATTATTTGAATCAGCCATTATGCACTCCTCTTCGATTAAGCACATTTGTCATATAATCAAAGCAGTGAAATTGTGCAAAAGAACATAACACACAGCTATGGCGTTGCATGACGGATGATATTGCGTCACAAAGCTAAAATTAAAACCCACAAAACGTCGACTATGTATTAGTCTATAAATCAGTAATCGTTCATACTTTATTAATGCTTCTTTTGGGAGGGATATATACTAGTGTAATACTTCTAGTTCAATAAAAAAGTGAAAAATAAAAACTCATGAAGTGGTACCGTTTTTCTGTTTTAAAAATGATTTAGATTTATCAGGCGCAATATATCATCATTTTATGAAGTTTCTTTGGAGGAAATCTACAAAACAGTATAATAAAAAAAAGCGAGTTTTCGGAATGCAGCAGTAATCAAATTTTCGGGTTAATAACATTCCCAGAGTACATTTAGCTTTAGGCTTTGAATGTACACAGCACAAAATACTTTCCTCCGCCCACTAAGTGTTTATAAAAATCTAAAGTTAATTTTATGGAATTAGTACACTAAGTGTTTGGGCTAACATCATCTAATGCAAAGTGCACTTATACTGTACCATAGATCTGATGAATTAATTATTTAAATTAGATGTTCGAGTAATAAATAAATCTCGGCGAGTATTAATTTATATAATATAATAATTAATTTAAATGTTGCAATTGTGTACTCTGTGAAACTTCGCAAACGTGATCTGTATCGACTGAATTGTTCCAGAAGTTTGCGTTCTCTGCCTTTTTGGGAATTTGTACTCAATGGAGCATGAGTCGCCAACTTTAAACTTAACATAAACGGTTGAACGTTAATGACATTATAGTTACATAAATATTTATTACTTTTATCGCTGGCAAAATTTCAAAGCTTCCGACTTGTATGATATTTCTATCCAGGAATAGCATTTGTAGATCCATGCACAACACGCCTATCTGATATTACAAATCTATAATGTTATTATTAGACAAGCTCCACTAATAGTAGATATATTTGCTTTATTTGAATTAGTGTTAATGCTTAATTTGTTGCTATTATTAAAATTAAGCCATGATCATTATGCGCTGGCCATGAAAGACCTCTATGTTAATTCTATAATTAACTGTACTATTGCAAACGCTTTAATTCAGTTTATTTGCAATATGCATCATTACTTGTTTCTAAGTACTTTATTTCAAATTCTCTTAAAGATACATCTAATTAATTTCGTAGGAAAGTGTATTATCTAGGTATAACAACAAAATATATGCCAGATTAAGTAAGTAAATATGCGGAAATACGCTTGCTAAGCTAATTATGATGCAGACAATTATTTCCCGAACTGTTTCATTAATTTATACCGATTGTCACAATCACAAAAGAAAAAGGCTCATCATCAGTAAGATTCATATGCAGTTAAATTTTAAGTATGTATGAGCCAAATCAGATAATAGTTTCAAAAATTTGTAATATAAAATTTCTGCGTAAAATACCGATTAAGGAAATGTTTTATTAACTGTTTATTAATACAATTGCTGTGTAATATTTATTTAATAATTGTAGGCATATTAAAGAATTTTTTTTTGTCTATTTATAATTGAAATTAGGAATACAATAAATTACAACTGAAATAGACAGGTTATGTACTATATTCTGTTTATTACGATGTTAGTCAGTTACGAGAAGTATCTTGACGAATTCTGCATATGAATCAATTTCGTTTATGTTTATCTCTTTCTACAAGATACACATGTCGAATAAAATTCAACATGGAATAACATCAACCTATAATTTCGTCTCCGTCTGTTTTATATTTCTAATGTTCGTTAGCAAAGCACGATTGTCTTTGCTAAATTCAGTTAATCTATGACGAGCCTTTTTCTTTGGTGATTATGACTATAAGTGTATCAAATAAATGCCCAAACATTTTACATACCTCTCGATTTTAATTAGCTTTAAAATGGTTTCAAGTTATAGATTATCACAAAACCTGGAATCCATCATGTTTCCTCGAGACATTCGTGAATAATAAGATATAAATTACACAGAATTCCGATGCTATAAATTTCAATGCCATGAGTCATTTCTGCGATCTTCAATTTATTTAAGTATCAGTTGCAGTAATGCGTCATTCGTGATTACATCATTTACGTTAGTATCATGGAATTTTGTTAACAATAATATATTTATTGTTCATTGCCGACTTAATTGAGACTAAAGAACAAAGTATAACTGTGGTTAAAAAAAGCTCATCATCGCTTCCTGCAATGTATTATTTAATATTTGTACAGCATCTTTACTTGATTTGTTATACTGCAATATTGTGCAAAAAAAAGGAATGGTATGTGTGATGTTGGTTTTTGGTAGTCTATTTAATAACAAAAAATATATAGTTAAAACCTCAAATAACAATGGAAAAGGCTTTTAAACACTAAATAATAAATAATATTACATGAGGGAGATTTGAATTTAGTAGAATTTAATACATTGTCACAGAGAGTCTTTTGTGTACACTTTTTCTAATATATGATGTTTGAAAGCATTCAAGCATACAGCATATAGGTCTAGTTTTCTATATTTAAATGCAGTGCGCGCGATTCTGGAGGCTGGGCTATTACTGTCGCAAAGAGTGCAATGGTGGGTAATATGAATTTGAGGAGGATTTCTTATGGTGAATCCGGGAACGTGTAAAGAGAAAGAGTTTAAGAGTTCAGGTGAATCTAGATGACTGTTAAGGGCCTTAAAGAAAAAAATAAGTTCAGATATTGCCCACCCACTTTGGAGTGATCTAAGTCCAAAGTACGTTAGAAGATTAAAATAAAGATCTGTTTCATAATGGACATTGAATTTAAAGCATAAAAATTTGATAATTTTTTTTTGAATTTTTTGTAATCTATGAATTTAGTTAGAATAATAGGGTGTCCAAATTATCGAGCCATATTCAAGTATGGACCAAACCACGGCATTATAAATAATTATATGAACCCTGATATCAGTAAAGACGAAAGACTGTCTTATAACAAACCCTAGGGTCTTATTTACTTTTTTTGCTAATTCATTTACATGAAAGGAGAAAGACACAGTATTGTCAAATAAAATACCTAAGTCTTTAATATGTTTAACACTTTACAATGCTTCGTTTACGATGTAATAAACATAATTCCCTGCATTAGCTTTTCTAGAGAAAATCAGAGTTTTACATTATGCTATATTTAATTGTAAATTGTTATCCGTGCACCAAGATACGAGGCGATCTAGATCTAGTTTCATTATTCAATTATATATTGATTTGATTACTTGGTATACGGTGATCTACTATGCCAGATATATCTTATGGCACAGTTCTCAATACCGCCCTATCAGCTAACTGAATTCTGCTTTGTTCAAATTAAATTTTTTCAGACTGTTATAGAATAGGGGCGCTCAACAGTTTATTGTTTTTTCATTACTGGAGTACACTATGCCTGTCCTTCATGCCTAAAATGTTGAAAGAGATTCGGTACCTAAGGCTTACGTTTTTCTGTAGGTTTTTTTCTCTAACAATGTGGTACACTTTAAACTGGTTACAGATTTGTTAGCAGAGCCCTGTTTGCTATCATTCAGTAGATTTATATCTCGACGGGGAAAGTCTTTAGACGTGAATTCGGATAACGGCATAGATTTTTTAAACGTTAATATCAATTGCGTAGGTTAGGAACATTTTTAGAACAACGGGAATCATCAATTCCAGAAATTTGGCTAGTGAAGGATACCATTGGTATTTTGCTCCTGCTCCTAGTTCAAATTTTGGTGGTCCATGGGAGATTGGAGTCAATTCCTGTAAATATAGTTTAAAATGAGTTATAAAAATTTCAATTTTTACCTACGAGGAATTTTGTACTGCACTTGCGCATATTCTTCTTTTATTTCCTCATCATGTGGTCTAGGTGATCTACAACGCTTAACTCAGGAACATTCTCCTAGTGGTCGATTTGTGATTGCATTGCTTGGTTTTTAAACCCTAGTAATTAACATGTATTAAAGTTACTCAGTTCTCACATTAGAAAATTGAAATAAGCTATCACCTAGTTCAAATATCTAAAATGTTACTTTAAGTAGAAATTACCTAACAATATTTCTAAATTAAAACTGTAGTTCTCAGACTATAAAATAAAAATTAGTGAAGTGTAAAAAGTGCTTCGTTAGGTAAAAAAACGCGGGATGGGATATATAATTCATAATGCAAAGAATTTAAAAATCTAAGAGACAAATTCAAGTTGTTTATCCAACACAGAAAGGTCTTGCAAACAGTAAACCCATAAAGCACGAAATCTTCGGAAAATTATGCTGTCATATACTTTACTAACCAAAGCTGTAAAACATAGGACGTTACGAAAAGGACGCAAAAATCTAATGGAACTTCAATCGGTTTTCCAACAAGGCATGCACGCAGTTTTTTAAAATTTAAGAGCCCTTTAATTGGTCAGTGTAACAGCAGAAACGGAATTTTAAAAACGTTATAAAAGCCGAAAGTTACAAACAAAATCATCTTACTTACGTAGAACACGCGGTGGTGAATCTAAGCAACAAGTGGGAATCTCGCAAGTAGATCACTTTGATGGTAAACATGTAAAGTGCGAATAAATCACTGCTTGCGGAAGTATCTAAGTATTTGAAACTTATAATACCTCTGATTGGTAACAGCATCAAAGTAAAGTGGTCGGGTCGCCGTCAGCAAATTTATATAATTTAATATAATTTTATAAAACGGAAGTACGTATAAAATCGCGCTTCCCTCAAAACGTAAAAATGGAAGAGGTATCAACCAGTAAATAAATTTGCATGAAAATCAAATCTTAAAATCCAATTTTGTTTGAATAGAAATAAAAGGAAGGAAAATAAATTATTATCCAGTCATATGATAATAAAAAAATTAAAATATCAGTGAGTAAGTGAAAATCTTTGAAGTTTTAAAGCTAATTATTTTTAAACGTAGTTTTAAATAAATCTTAGCAGCGTTTTATTTTAAAGTTATAATATTGTAAATTCTACTTATAACAAAATTTATACCTGCACTAGGATACATAACAGGTTATTGCAATTTGTTTAGACAACGGTATTAGTAGTAAAATTGTACTTGTATTTGTAGATGTAAGAATTTATTTGCAATTTTTTTATATGTTTATGTGTTTTGAATTTTATATTAATAAATGTATGAAATTCAAACTTTGTTACTTATCAGGTATATGTAGTAAATTAAATAAGGTTTTGGTGACACCCGCATATTTTAAAAGTAAATAAATAAAGGAAAGTATCCTGAGAGTATCTTCAGGTAATAATGTAGCGGCAGTACATTCATTGTCCGAACTAAGGGACTTATTCCTCCGTCTTAGTATAAATAATAAGTTGAGACAGTTTGATTGCCGAAATAATCCTAAAACCCATAATTGCGTAAGCTTTACCTTGCAAATAGAGTAATTTATTTTTAATTACTCACACTGCCAACCCCGGTAATCAACATGGTTTTGGCCATCTGGGTAATAATCAAATGACATAATACCACCGTATTCTCAGCAACTGCATTAGCATCGCTGGAAATATATTTCTGAATTATAGCAGCCTATTAAAATGGTAAACCAATTATCCTGATTTACAGTCCGTACTTTGGTATTGATAAAGGACGACGATCTACCGCCATTCAAATAGAAACTGGTCATGCATAACATGAAATGAACAAAGTCGCTACTATTCTAACTTTAAGTTATATTATCAAGGCGTCCTTTGTAAAGACCTGCCCATTGCCAGCATAGTACAATATATAGTTTATTTCTTTATTGTGTATTGTCTAATTAAGACCTTAATTGCATTTCTTATGGTTCGCTTTTAATCAATGCAAGGGGCATATTAACGCTTCTTTAAAATCATATGTTTAATAAGATGTAAAATGTGTATGAATAGCTTTGTAATAAATGAATTTTAAAGCATTAAAGTTCTAAAAATTTTACACGTATTTGTTACAAATTCAACACCTTGTATTACGTTGTAATGACATTTTTGGCATTCCTATTCTCAATTGCACATTCTGTAACTCTATATTTAAAGAAATGTATTTGATAATGTCCATATGAGGAAGAAACATGCTCTCTAGATTGTTATATTTATTTATTAGAAAATTATTAAAATGTTTCATTGTGTTATTTTCAAATAACTTTAATCCATTTGATCACTAACGTTGTTTCCATAACAGAGTTATACTGGTTACTTCTTCAGCTTAAATCTATATTTTTATTCTAGATTGCTGAAAATGTTAAAACAAACATGGTTTTGTATCATTAAACACAAACCCGATTCTGGCCAAATGGTTAGATTAGGGTTGTGTTGATTGTATAGCTGACATTTCACGGGGACATTATTAAAATACACATTGGAGCTGGCAGAAGGCGCTGCTATAAATCAGTACTGAAACGAAGGAAATATTACACAGAGGAGAGTATCAGACACACGACATTTCACGATAGAAATCTTTAAAACATAAGGATGAAATTGAGACTGCAAAGATGTTGAAGTAATAGATACGTCAAATTCAAGATTGATGCAGAAACAAAGTTTAAAAGCTTTAAGACAGTCACTCCATTAAAGGTATAAAAACACTAGGTACCTACTATAAAATATAACTTACTATTGGTATGCTGTGTTTGTGAAAATATACAAAATATACAATTTAGGAAAAATTGGTCTGTCAATCAAATTGCGAAATTTATATAGTGCTATCGTATTTGTTCGTCTAATTAATTATCTTAAGGAATAAGTTGTGCTAGTTCTATAGGATGTAATAAAATGTAATAAATTTAGGTGAATACTGCATTCTACTCGTCAAAATGAGCACAAAAGTCTATATAAGAATATGTGCAAAGATAAGTCTTTCTCATGATATAGCCAAGCTTGTGTAGAAACATGTTACTATTGCTTTGTTGAAGTTTTATTATTTTTAATCAAATACACCATCTTTATAAAGGGACCAAAATAAAAGTCAGGTCAAATGTTCGAAGTGAACGCTCTCCTACACAAGACATTGCTGTGCTCGTCTTCGTGGCGATCTTGGCGATCTTGGCGATCTTGTTGCCAAGTGTTGAGTATTTCATTAAAGCTATTTTTAATACGCTGTCGGAGATGCTGGATGTTGGAACAAGCTAAGAATAGACTATCTGATCCCACAGATAAAAATCCAAGGGATTTAAGTTCGGTGACTTGGCAGATCATGAAATAGGTCGCCTGCGTCCTATTCAGCGTTCGGAACAATCATTGTCCAGAAATTTCCTAGTTAGTAAACTGAAATGTGCTAGTCCACGGTCGTGCATGAATCGCATGTCTCTTCTAATTTCAAAAACAATATCATCTAGCAAGAGGGCTGTGTCATTCTCCAAGAAATTTTTATAAACTACATCTGTCAACCTTACTTCAAGAAAGATGGGACCAACTACAAAACGATTAATTTTCCTTCCCAAACATACAAAGAACATTTTTGCTGGTGCCTCAATTGAAGAGTAGGGTATGGATTTTTGTCTTGCCAAATGTGTAGGTTGTGAAAATTAACTAACCTATCTCTGCAGAAACCTGTCTCATTAGTGAACAAAACAACGGAAGGGAAAATAGGACCATTTCCGCATTTTCACAAAAATCAATTGCAGAATTCTAAACGTGCTTATATCGGGATTGCCATCAACTTGAATAAGCACACGCTCTTCCATTTCAGGTTAAAATGTTTTTCGAAGGAATGAAGTTAATAGACGGATAAAAATGTGAGATAAAATTAGAATATATAATTAATTCCAGAATAAGTATTATTTTGACCAAATCTATTTATTATTATTTTTATTGAATTTTAAATAGAACATTATACAATATTTATTTAATTAACGTTTTATCTTATTGTCAAAAGAAATAACTGAAGCTATAAAATAAAATTTATATAATGCAGTTTACGAATTATTCTGAAAACTTCGAAACGAAAATTAAAATCTTAAAATTACTTTCTGTAAATAAATTCAATTAATCATTAGGAATTATCGGAATCTCAAGCAATACTTAAGATTAAAAGTAGTAATCCATATTTATGAATAAGAAAGATGCTATTTAAAAATATTGTAAAGTTATTGTTTATTTAAAATTATTTTGGTTTGAGTATATGTATTTTTCCATTAATTACTTTTCATCTATTAAGTTTAAAAGCCACGTAGTGACTATACAAATAAATCAATAATAAAGAAAAATGTCATCGATCTAAAAAATTTATATCGAAATTAAAGCTTTTTAAAAATCATTGCACAGAAAAATTTTAAGAGTATGTATATTTAAATAATTATATTAAATGAAAACAGTGATACCTTTATTTAAATGAGGCGAACCGACATATCAATGTTTATATCAATTTCTAGCAACTCAACTATGCCCGAGGGAGAAATGGTCCAGATAAATTTTTATATTTTTAGTTTTTTGAAGTGAGCCCTTTACATCATATTGGTTATTTATTACATCACAATATATATATATATATATATATATATATATATATATATATATATATATATATATATATATATTTTTTT
>JAHWXV010340974.1:0-10149 GCA_024586415.1 Phrixothrix hirtus
ACTAGAAAGATTAGGGAAATAATTAACAACTGTAATAAACAAGTGGAATTGAAAAGAAGATCTTTCTAGAATGTTTATTGTAGCAATATGAATGAATATACATGAAATATTTAATTTTTGTTTATATCAACAACTAGAGCTGATAGAAGAAAATGAATACTATTTTCATAATCAAAGTGCTCTAAATATTCAGAATCAGCTGTTCTTTTTGATGCAGCAAACAATTTTTTTCTTTTTGTCGGGCTGTGTTATTTTATGAACATATTCGTCGTAAAGATACGTGGTTAAAATTTCTGAACTTATTTCAAAGCAACTCTGTATGAATTATTTGATGTTTTGCTCATTAATTATATTTTTTTAAATGTTTTATGTTACATTCTTAGCGATAAAATATCTAAGTGGTTTCAAAAGGTTTTATTGAATAAGTATGGCAATACTTTGAACAGGTAATGCACAATCGTATACAAGATGTTTTTCAATTGATCTTATAGTAAGATTTGAAAGCAGTGGCTTATCAGTTTTGTGGCATCGTCCTATTGAATTTTCGGGGATTATATTATGTGTTTAATTATCTGTTCTGAAAGCGGCTGCAAAATCTAGCGTCGCTATAAATTAAGATACGCGCTATAGAGAACACTTTCTTTTCCTAAATTTATTAGTATTGTACGATTGGCAAGTTCATCTATTCCTTCTGGTTTATTTCAGTTAGAATTTAGGCAACTAAATTAGTGGCGCTCTTGTATTTAACTTGTTACCAATTTTTGACTTTTAGTGGATAATTAAATATCGATGTCTGCCACCTTTTGAAACACTCCCAAACACAGGGTAGCTGGCGATTTAGTTATCCGCTATTTTTCAATTTCCGAAGATTCTCCACCTTAAATTTATAGAAATGATTTTTGAATACGATCTTTTTGGCCATAATAGGCTGTGTCCATTGTTTCTACCAATACTACTACTTGCCACTGATGAGCATATAGTGAGGACATTGATATTTAAACTATTTTGTTCTCAAAACGAATAACAAAGTCAGTTTTATGAGATAACAGGATGTGCAGAATTCTTTATATAGTACGGACGGAATTTACATCTTTTGACAATTTTGGATATGGAAGACTGACTGATCCCAATTATTGTTATAATTCCAAGTTGGCTTTTTCACAAGTATTTACAAAACAGGCACATATTGGGCTTTATTCATTGATATTCCTGATTTTGTTTTTCTTAGGACTAGACAATTTTGTCGTAATTTTTTTCCATTTTTTTATCAACGACGAAAACGCTGTACAGATAAAAGCACAACAATGAAAGAATTTTTGTAACATTTGTTGTAAATTTCCTTTTGTATCATTCAAATACATTTCAGCAGTAAATATAATAAACGTACCATCATGGCTGACTACTGGCTAATGCGATTATCATTATTTCTTTATTTCAATATTGGTGAGGTGCTCTAATAATTTATTGTTGAAACTTTAAAAGTTGTTATTATTACAGTATATTTTCCTAGATACTTAATTGTAATACTTATATTGGCTGGTCTAGGTTCCAATGAAAATGTAATTTGGGTTGCCTACAAAAATTCACATAAGCTTATCATCTCGCGTGAATAATCTCGTATACGGCATTAGTATGGACTAATAATTACGAAACCCATCTATATACGTTCAAATTTTATTAAATATGTGTACATTGAATTTATATGTTTATAAGATTTGTATGTTCAACAGAGATTCTACGCATGTTTAATAAGAGGACACATTCATCCCTAACAGCTGTTTGTATATTCGGACGAAAAACCTTTTATATTTTTATAAAGCTATTAACGCAACAAAATGAGTTTTAATCCTTTAGATTATATACAGAGGATTTTCCGCAGTCACTTTTTATATTTCCTGACGTATGAAAAAATTTCTAGTAATGGTAATAAATTTATGAAAAATATTTCAAGTGGAAAACTTATATGAATCCGTGATCAATAAATATATAAATGAAAATAAGAAGCATTTTATATTAACTTTTAAACAGTAAATTCTGAAGTATTATTTTATAAACGTAAAGAATTATTTTGTGAGGAGTTAAATAATTAATGTTTATTTGAAATATTTATTTATTAGAAATCTGGGCAACCTTATTACCTTAGAAGTTCGTGAGCAGTATTTGTTAATTAAATTTCCAATATTCCAATGGTAGTTTTATCACTATTAAATGTAAAGTCTTCATATTATTTACAATTTAGTCTTACATTATAAGTATTAAAAATTTAAATTATGTCTTACAACACAATAAAATTGACGAGGAAATGACAAAATTCGCGACACAAAAATGTATTTAAATGAAACCACATGACAGTGCCAACGGTATTTAAGTACTATATGCATGCATTCAAATCTAGCGTGGAATAACTACATTTAGAACAACGAAAAAGGCATCAAAAGGACAAAAATTAATCGTGATTAGAAGTTAAAAGTGAAAGGGATTTTAAGATTACACAAACATTCTAAAAATATCACAATATCATGTTCCTTTTATTATTACAGTACTTTTTCGAGTCAAGTTCACCAGCTGTTTTAATAAAAAGTAGTCATCTAGGTTTGTTTGTATGTGATAAAATACTACTGCTTATTAATTATAATTATTTACACATTAATTATAAACTTATTTAATAAATATCTTAAATTGATATAAGTTTTATTTACATCAATTTGTATGAGCATAGTTTTTACTGAATATAAATTACGCAAAATTTTAATGGAATTCATTTATCGCTTGGATTTTTAACTATTTTCACAAAATTTAAATTATGTTTATCAAAAATACTTGAAAAGGTGATGGCATCCCAAATTCGAAATTATGTAAATAACATAAAAATTCTTCCTGAGACGCAATCGGGATTTAGATCGGGTTTTAGTTGTGAAACGCCTCTATTAAACATTACTAATGACATATTTAAAGCTGCCGATAACAATAAATTGTATGTAATAGTCATGCTTGATTATACCAAAGCTTTTGACACTATTAGTTACGATGTTCTCATTGCCATTTTGAAATTTATCGGTTTTCATGATTCTGCTGTTTTTCTTCTCCATAGTTTCCTTTCTCGCCGCTTCCAGATTGTGGAATTTAAAGATCTTCAGTCAGATCCGCTACTAATCACACGTGGAGTCCCACAGGGTTCAATACTTGGCCCACTGCTGTACATTATATAGGGTGTCTCTAAAATGTCTGATCATAACTTAACCACAGATTCCTGGGATCAAAATAAGGCGATTTAACTGAACTTACCTATATCCAAGGTCGCCTCGTTAAGCCGCTGTTGAGCGTCAAAGTTCTTTGAAAAAAATATTGTTTTGCTTGTAAAAATAGAATGCGCCTACAGATTTTCGTGATTTTTGGTATGCTAGTCATGGTGAGTATAAGAAATGATTTGACATAATTTTGGGCTTCATTAATAAACTGAAAGGGTACGAAAAAGGATATGTCCCGTCTTAAATTCGACAGTAATTTTTAATGCGGAGGCTGAAAGCTTGCATATTTTTTTTTACAAAGGTACGTACTTTAGTAACATTTCTTGTATCTTAACAATTTTTGATATCTGGTACGGTTTATTCACAAAAAAATAAAATCTGCATGCATACTCGTGGCTTTTTGACAACACACTTTTAATCGACTTAGCCTTAATGAGAAACAACTGAGTGTGCGCTTGTCAAAAGAACAAAACAGTTAAGTTTTTTTAACTATTATTGATAATTATCACTTATTTTCATTTCAAGTTCGTGGCAATTGCGGTATTTTGTTGTGTATTTAAAATATTTGATGATGGCAATGGCTGCAAGATACACTTACGCTGAACAAACTGACATGTTGCTGGTGCTTGCTTTTTGTGAAGTAAATTTGCGGCAAAGCGTTGGGGTATACCAGGAATGGTTCCCAAATCGTTACGTGCCTAATTATCAAACATTCGCAAATATTGAGAGACATCTTCGGGAAACTGGGAGTTTAAAACCACTGAACGCTGATCAAGGACATCCTCGCTTTGTTCGCAATCCTGATCTAGAAGAAGACATTTGAGGCGATTAGAAGAAGATCCAGGTGCAACTAGGCGTGGTTTGTCGCGTCAAGTAGGAGTTTCTAAAGATGTCGTCCATAGAGTTATTAAAGAACAACTCCTGCGTCCTTATCATATTCAAAGTTTACAATAACTTTTACCGATTGATCCCGATGCACGTCTTATATTTTGTCAAATTATCCATGAAAGAAGTGCGTAAGATATCAATTTTTATAACAAAATTCTCTTCACCGACGAAGCATGCTTTACAAGGTAGGGTATGATAAATGTACATAAAGAACATGTTTATGTGGATGAAAATCCGCATGCTATCAGGCAACGTCACTTTCAATATGAATTCCGAGTTAATTTATGGGCAGGAATAATCGGAAATTACATCATAGGTCCAGTCATTATGCTTAATCACTTAAATGAAGTGGCATATTTGAATTTTTTTACAAAATACCCTACCAGACCTAATGGGCGACTTGGCATTGGATCTCCGAGCCAATATGTGGTTTTTACATGATGGAGCACTCCCTCATTTTGCACCGAATGTTCGAACTTATCTTCATGAACTATTTCCCAATAAATGGATTGGCAGAGGAGCTGATGTACCTGTACAATGGCCGCCTCGTTCACCGGACCTGAATATATGTGACACATTTTTGTGGGGCGCACTGAAGAGCAAGATTTATTCCAGGCCAGTAACTACTGAGAATGAGCTATGGGCTAGAATACGAGATGCTGTGTCAAGCAATAAGGAACAATGTGGAAATGTTGCAAAGAGTTCAGTTTAATTTTTTGCGTAGAGTTGACCTCTGTTTCCAAAAAAAGGGGGTCATTTCGAACAGTTGTTATAAATTAAGTGTATTTTTAATTACTCCTAATTATCTGTTTGTGTTTCCCTAATTGTTTCTCATCAAGACATGCGAGTATGGATGCACACTTTATTATTTTGTGGATAAACCGTACCAGATATCAAAGATTGTCAAGATATAAGAGATGTTGCTAAGGTGTGCCTTTGTAGAAAAAAATATGGAGGCTCTCAGCCTCCGCATTGAAAATTACTCACCAGGAATATTACACCAAAAATCACGAAAATCGGTAGGCGTATTCTATTTTTACAAGCGAAACAATATTTTTTTCAAAGAACTTTGACGCTTAGTAGCGGCTTAACGGTGCGACTTTGGATATAGGTAAGTTCGGTTAAATCGCCTTATTGTGATCCCAGAAATCTATGGTTAAGTTATGATCAAACATTTTAGAAACACCTTGTATATACTTTTAAAGTAAAAATGTCAATAAATCACTGCAAATATCATTTTTATGTGGATGACATGCAATTAAAATACAGCTTTAAACCAGAAGATGTAGTTCATGCAGTCTCAGACATTAATGCGGATCTCGCCAATCTTATTCAGTATTTTGAAAAGTACAGTTTAAGAATTAATCCAAACAAATGCTACCTAATGATACTAGGTAAGTCTAAAATAAGGAATGATTTTCTTCAAAATATCAACATAAAAATTAAGGATATTCATCTATCTGTAAAGAGAAATGCTAAACATTTGGGCCTGGTTATTGGTCAGAAATTAAGATTTACAAAACATATATCAAAAGCAATACAAAAGGCTTTTATTAATTTGAAACAAATTTACCAAAATAGATTCTGTCTAAATATGCAAGTTAAGATAATTTTATGCGAATCTATGGTTTTATCTCAATTTAATTGTTGGACTGCGTGTATAGACGATGTCTGTGTGCAGTTAATTGCAGAAGAATTCAGCGTATGCAAAATTCCTGTCTAAGATTAATTTTTGGAATACGAAAATATGAATTCATATCTGGTCGTCTGAATAAAATAAGATGGTTAAATATAGCAAACCGAAGATTACTCCATGCAGCTTGTTGTATCCCAAAATCATCATTAATCAAAAAAATTAAATTTAATTATAACGTACATAATATAAACCTGCACCATAAAAATATTATTACTCCGCCACTACATAAAACAGCACTTTTTGAAAGATCGTTTTCATATAATGTAGCGAAAGTCTATAACCCCATTTCTGAGAATTTTAAGAAATATTCAGTAGAAAAATTTAAAACCGAACTTCAAAAATGTTTGTTCACGAAACAAACCTCATAATTGAAATATTGAAAAACAAACTTCACTGCATGAAGTAAATCACTTGTATTTATATAAATATATATATTATATCATTATTAACCGTATTGGTCTATGCCAATTATTTCTAATATTTAAATTTATAAGCGGATTGAGTGGAATAACAGACGTCTTCTTTTAGTTGTCTGAACTCCGCCCTTTTGAAAGCAACTGATTTGTAATTTTTATATATTTTTTTATATTTAAAATGTTTTTTTCTTGTAATAGAATTTAAGTTGTTTTCAATAAATGCTATTATTATTATTATTATTATTATTATTATTATTATTATTATTATTGTTATTATTATTATTATTATTGTTATTATTATTATTATTATTATTATTATTATTATTATTATTATCATTATATACAAAACAAGCGAGTGCAAATATTAATAATATGAAAATATTTATCAAAAAAATTTAGTCATGTTAAAGCAGCTTTGTAAAAGTGTAAAAGTTATTTAAAAAATTGTATCGGTATTGAATAATACAATTGCATACATATTAAAATGATATTTATTAAGTAAAAACCTTGGTTTTATTTTAAAAATTGTATAAATTTCGGAATTAACACATATTAGAAATTTTAAGGAAGAAAATAAAACTTTTTATTTTAAACGGTAATTAGTGGGTATTCTTAAAAACATCTGGGAACATTTATCAATGAAACCGAAGCCGTTCGTTTGGCTTAGGCACTCATTCGAGATGTATAGTTGGCCAGCCATTTCTTGTTCAATATGGCAGAACAAATTAAAAAGGAAGGGCTGACTGAAAACTTTAATCAAATATGTACAAAACTAAATATAAGCAAAAGACTCAAAACCTACTTTCCCAAAATGTTTATTCTGTATATTAAACCTACATATGTTTCGGTCACTAAATTATATAACCAACATCAGGGTGTATATTTTAAACTTGTAACATGAACCAGTAAAATTTAAAATATCTAAAATATATTACTTCAATAAGAAGTTTAATATAGATCACAGCCAAAAGTGTTTTGTTATTATAACACTTTTGACTGTAATCTATATTAAACTTCTTATTGAAGTAATACATTTTAGATATTTTAAATTTTACTGGTTAATGTTACAAGTTTAAAATATACAGATATACAGATTTTGTTGACGCTCCGCGCCTAATAAACAAAACCTTCTTCGTTTAAATTTGCCGCCGTATTGTTTTCTAAAACAGCGTTGTTGGCAAGGACAACAAAAAATAATAAATAGAGAGCTTCCTGTAGGGTAAAACACGAGAGACGCGTTTTTTACGTTCGTGACGATTGGGAATTTGATAATTAAATATAAAAAGTGACAATTAAATGTAATTTTTCACGTCTGGTAGATTTCGACGATATTTTTAATCGATACAAATTCGTCGCGTAGTTTGTATAAGAATCGGTCGTGTGTGTCGTTTCTTTGGTTGAAGTGTTCGGGTGTGTGAGTATAGGGACTCAGCATAATGTAGTATGTTGGACTACCAAGCCTGTGAGATGGAATAGCATACTCTGGGAATTGACCTGCTTTTTTCTCTACCCCAGTTGCTAATTTTCGGACGTGTTACGTTCTTCTGCGGACGTAGGAATCCATGAATAAATCAAGATTGACGACTCTTGTTCAGGGCAATCAAGAAGCCCGGTAAATTGACGAATAAAACTCAGGTACCCTTTTATAATATTGTTCCTTTGCGTCTTTATTGTTGTCCTGTGAAAGGCGTAAGCGAAATATCCACGGCTATCTGCGCGAATTCAATTTAATCCAAAGCCCCGGCTGCCAACCAATTGTAGATGCCAGTTTAAACCTTCCCGTTCGAGGGGATCCCCTTTTACTACATACCTTACATCCCGATTGTGGATTGTGCCTAGTACATTTAACACTAATTTTAGTGTTCTTCCCGTAACTCTTGAATGAGACCAAATTCAAGAGATGGAGAAGTTTTTTGTAACCTTTTGTAACCTCTTATATGTGTATGTATGCTAAATAAGCCATTTATTTAACAATAGATATGTCGCAATATTCAACTAGACTTTTATTTTAAACGTAGAATAAGGTGATTGCTAATACTTGTATTTCAGGGGATATGTACTAATTAAGGTTCCTCCTTTTGATCATGACCTTAATTGATAGTAATATTTGGTGCCTTAATAACAGGCAACCCCGGGAAAAATCAGCTAGAGGCCATGGAACTGTTTGTATCTGTTCCGAAGAATAGTTCCATACTTTGAGCGGCTTATCTGGAGCAGTGACGCCCTCCCTATATCTTGACATATTGTACGCGTTTCCAGCGGCTTCTATTAGAGCGTGGACGGTGCTGGTGTAGTTTACCTGGAATCTTCTCCTATTCCGAAGAGCTAGCGGCCATCACTACCGTTGTTGGGCGTAACGACTAACGCGCCCGTGACAAGATCCTGATGATACTCATATAATTTAGTCACCGAAACATATGTAGGTTTAATATATAGAATTAACATTTTGGGAAACTAGGTTTTGAGTATTTTGGTTATATTTAATTAATTGTTTCCCATTGGAGAATTTTTGTCACGCATATTAATATGTGTCTGCTGTTAAAGGCATGTACTTTATCTTGTGGACACCCCGTATATGTAAAAGAATACAGGAATTGATAAAACGAATACTGAAATACGGAACTCATAGATTACGACTTAGAAAACCTTTAATATTTTTACTGTTGAACTCTTCGTTCATTATCGAGTGTACAAAAAGAGATTTTTATCACAAAAATGCAGGGTAAAAGGTGGAAAACATTATCTCTACAACTTTACCTTTCTCGAATAGAAAGACAAAGCTCTGAAAATTACGCATATCCAAGGAAAAATGTTATTTATTATTTTGGTAAGCAGTTTTGCATTAAAAATTGTAAACAAATCTTTGTGAATTATCGCATACTTTGCAATGCCATCTAGTTGTTGTCACTTGGCCTGAGGTAGGTTTTTCAGATGCTTTTATTTAACTCACTCTGTCCGTATGGGTTAAATCTTGTAATCGATTTTCGCCCACTTCCCGATGTTCAATTGAGCTGAAATTTTACATAATCATCCAACTTCCATGACAATACATGAAACAATCATAAAAATATAAATTAATTCATTTTAATTAATGCTTTTTTGCTTTCCATTTAACTCGCTCTGTTCGTATAGATCAAATATTGTATTCGATTTATTGTCCACTTTCCGATGTCCAATTGAGCTGAAATTTTGCATAGTCATCTATCTTCGATGAGAATACATAAACTAATTAGAAAAAAACATACATTAATTCATTTCTATTAATCTAGTATTTTTAAATTTTATACAGGTTTTGTATGTGTGTTCACACAGAATATTCTTTGTATGTATGTGTTATTACACTGTATTGCATGTGTTTTATTCAAATACACATTTAGTTGCGTCACGCCACAACAACAAAATCCTTGTGACGGGATAGCGTCGTAATTGGAAAATAGGTAATGTACTGAGATTTGAAGGAATTGTTGAAGGTTTAATTCCTATACAAATTCTAAAATCTTTTTAAATAATATTTTCACAATTTAATACTTTAAATATACGTTTCTGATATTTGCAAAATCAAGTTTAAAAAAAATTAAATATCTCGATTGATAAATTATTGAGATCTAAAGAATTTATTAAGTTTGATAGTTCGATTCCTTTAGGAATAAACAAATTCTGTTTTGAGAAACTTTTTAATACCTTAAATAAAGGTTTTTCACATTTTCATTACAATAAATAAGTGATTATATCCACAGATTTGACTGAGAATCATGGCACGAAATTAATTTCGTGAACTAATCAATATGATAATGAAAAGTTATTAGTCCTTAAAGGAAATAGAATTATAAAGATTTCTGTATATTTTAGGAATTTAAAAATATTTTAGAAAAATTCATTCCCTGACTGGGGTTTGAACCCA
>JAHWXV010341105.1:0-10332 GCA_024586415.1 Phrixothrix hirtus
CAATCATCAAATTAAAAGGTAAGTGGTTTTCATTAAATTACAAATTATTAATTTATTTGTTTAACTGGCGTAAGTTGTGCAAGCATACCCACGGTCCTTCATCTTATTTAACTTTCGTTTGGGACATGAAACCCCAGCCCCAAAATACAGTTCATAAATCGAATGGTCCCGCTCTAAATGTGGTTTGTGAAAACCCGCTAAATTTAAATCGTGTTATCATATCGCACACCTACAATATAATGAACAAATCAGAACTTGATTGGTTCACATAATGTATTCTTACCGACAGTCTTCCAATTCATTATTCTGTAAACAATTAACCTTCCAATAATCCGATACACCTATGTTCACTGCAGTTTTGGACCTCTTCCAATTGACGATGGCCATGAGGGTACACTAGACCCCATTAAAGTTTTACGGGTATATTTTAAGAGCTGTAATGGAGATCTGTCGCCTTCTTTTGCACCGATTTTAATGAAAGTCATCCGGACGTCTTCCGTTGACTCAAATTACAATTCAAGATTTTCTCTTAGAAATCGTATACGACAGTAAGCAGGCGTATTCTACTGCTTTGCATAAAATTAAACCTCATGAAACAGCCTATTAAGATGGTAAGGTTGTTTTTTAGTTGTCTTTATAGTCTGCTCATTGAAACAATATCCTGTACAGAACGCATTACTGATAGAATTCAATTTACATCTAAAAAAGCCCGCTGTTAATCTTAATCCCTTCGTAATAACAACCTACGACACAAAACACAACGATTACACGAAACAGCCATTTTATACATAATAAAATGATCTTAGTAGTAAAATTTGTAAATGAAGAGTAGCATACAATTGCATGCAGATAGATATAAGTACTATACATAATTGTGAAAATGATTTCAACTACTGAATATATGAATGAAAGTAAATATGATTTTATTGAACCTGATAATGAAAGATTTATTAACATAATGATATACAGGTAGAACCCTAAGTTATACGAAGAAAGCTAATAGTATACAAGCACGCTCAAAAGTATAGACAAAAGTCTACGTGATATTGCCTATAAAGTGTCTTCAAGCTACGGTCGATTAAATCAGAACTCACGACACATATCTCCAACTGAATGAAACCGCATAGCCGATTGAATCTACCGTAATAGTTCGACGTAAAAATATTCTGTTATGGCTTTAAAAACAAAAAAAAATAACCGACGGGTTATTAAAACAGGTAGCTAAAATTGCCTAAATTAACCTAAATCGTGTATCCAACGAATTTATCATTGTTAATTATAATGGAAATTTTATGTATTTAACTGAATAGATATTTACATTTCAATCTTTACTTCAACTTTCATTAATAACAAAAGTGAGGGTAATTAGTCTGTTAAACAAAGCGATAAATACTGGTAACGATACTGAATACTTAAATGGGCGTTAACGGTGAAAGTTTCGGAACCTTTAAAATGTGGTTGACAATAGAAAGATAAGAAAATGGGAACTTACTTGGTCCGTGAAGAAAGAAGGTTATCCTGGTTCTTAAAGGCAGGTTGACAAAGACCATACATGAAAGTTTACTGCACGATACAATGTAGGCCGCTAAGAAACGCATCATATCAGTGCGCGTTGGTCCTATTAATCCCCATGAATGAATGTGGGTCCAATTCGCACGAATTCAACAGTCTTGATTACAATTGAAGGTACACACTAATTTGCATTTTGTTACGTTAACTCATTCTTGCGAAACTCACAAGCTACTGGAAGGTAACTCTTGACCGCATCTTGTCCCTTACAACGGGGAATTCTATTAATCGTGTTTTATGGTGGTGGCAGCTGAATGCTTGTGAAAATTAAATATTAAGAAATTATTTGCAGCATTGTAACAGTTGTTATTTTTAAAAAGCAAATGTACGGAATTAAATAATGAATTAGATTTTACATAAATATAGAGTACTTAGTTGAAATGGCATAAATAAAAACAAATGCAATATATTTTAATTGCAATTAAAATAAAAAGCTGTAAGAATTCTGTTTTTGATTATTTCCATTATATTTTGTTACAAATGTATAAAACTATTTAAGCTACATAAACTCGTATCTCCATTTAAAAGTTTACAACGCTGAACAGGTTTATAGTAATGCATTGAGTTTAGATGCTGTTACGATTTTTTACTGACTTTAGACGCTATTCTTCGTCCTTAATTATTTTTTGGGCAGTCTTATTTTGTATAGTTTCAGTTTTAGATCATCATTTTTATTTTTGAGTTAAATTTGGTGTCATTTTGATCCGATGGTAAATATTTTAGGTGTATTTTTGGTTGCCTATACTTAAATACCATAAAGTTTGTATTGAACTAATTAGTTTACTAATCTGATGTAAAATTGTATCTGAAACCGTCGCTTGATCGAAACAAAGTGTTTTGACGCGCTCTTGATTTTTACTTTATTTTAAGCGGAATTAGGAAATAAAAACCTATTTTAGTGAGTAATTTAGTGAGTAATTAACGATAGTTTGGTTTGTGAGGTTTGACGATTATTCTTTTATAGCGTTTTATTACTGAGCTTTGAATTGCCGCAGTTGGTGCCCGGTAAAAGGCAGTTGGCGTTTTGATGTGTGCCGCTTCGAGATTAATAGGTTATTGGGCCTTACACTGGTGTTGTCGATGGACTTATAAACGCACCATCGCCTTTAGGTACTTCCGGCGCCTTTGTCGCACGAGGTATGCTTTTTCAACTGCACCTTCTAATTCCACTTATTTTACTGGTAGGCCGGCAGAAAAAATCATTTCGTCTTACAATGAAATCCTAGAACGATACGATTGAGTTATGAAAATGCAATTTAAGGGTTTTGTTAATTCTATGTCTCAAAGCTCAGGTCACTGACAACCGCTCCTTTTTGTTTTCGTTAACTTCCGAATGCCAATGAAAGAAGATTGATCGCATCGACTACTTTTGCTGCCGCTTAAAGTTTACTGTAAGTGCTAATAATTTAATGGGCTTAAGAGCTGCCTAACTCTCCTTAATTACTTTGTTCAATCGAACTGTCTGATAATAAGAGGCTACTGTTTATAGTAACTTTCAATTGAATTTATTTGTACGTATATGTATAAAATACAAAGTCATATATTAAAACGCAAGAACTTTATCGCTACAGATAAACATATGGTCACTCGCAGACTTGTTACTCATCAAAATTACATTATGAACTTTTCTTTAACATTAGTGCAGCAGTAGCAATTATTGCCACAATCTTTTTCTCTATTATACGCATTAAATCGACATTCTGTAAAGACGTTCCTAAATTCGTAAAATCATGTAGATTCACGCAACTTCCGTATTACTTTTTTTTAAATTAAATTATCGTCCTCTGCTGCAGCAGCGGTCACCGTTCATAAATTAGTCAACTTTTACGTGCATTTTCGATTTTTAATAGTAATTTTAATAATTACCGGCATAAGTCAAATACATTTATGAACACCTTAATTTGTTCCATTTTTGCCTCATACTCTGTAAACTTATTATACTACGATGTAAAATCATATGTCCTCGCTTATCTATTTACTTACAATTTTGCACTTCCAAAACGACTTATCTAAAATTATTGTTTGCGGTCTTCAAAATATCCATTAAAATTTGGTTTAAAGAAAAGGAATAAATTAAGTTTAGTCTATTTATTTACGCGACATATTAGTAAAAATAGAAGGACGTAAAATAAAATTAATACTACCCTTACGACTCATCTTTTCTTTATTGGCTTTTGGATTTAACATGCTTTCTTTCAGCTTAAATCTCTAATTACAGTCTCGCTTTTAATTATAACTTTATATTTCGCATAGGAGTAGAGGTAGATTTTAGCTTCATTTAGGCGAGTTTATGCACAACGTTCACAATATGTTAACGCCTGATTCGTCTGCGCCCCTTTCACTATCAAGCGTACAAGTTTGTTCTAAGGTTTTCAGTTAAGAGATTACGTGTGACTTAGAAGGTATCGCGTCCATTTTCCTTGCACAACAACATCATCTAGCTCGTTCCGGTTTCAGAATTGTCGCGTACTCTTCAGTCCCGAAACTATTTTCTTGCGATACGGACAGCGGGACTCGCGCGCAATAATACTGTCAACTACTTACGATTACGGTTGCCGCTTACGTATAACAACATCTCACACCTTATCCTCAGCAACGCTAAATCTAGCCAGAAATTACTTCATCTTGGCACCAACGCGGTGCACCGTTCAGAATAGAATTCGCCCTTGGTGTAGCAAAGCTCTTTCAATAATATACGAATAGAATATTTAAAAGTTAAACTTATGTATTAAATTGATTTTTAAAGTAATTTGAATCTAATTAGGAATATAAATAAACAGCTATGGTAACACATTGTAGTAATATAGCAGCGCATGATTGGATTAAGAAACTTGTTTGTTGTAAAGAAGTATAAGTAAAGTTATTAACATATCTGTACGTCACCCAAATGTTTATTCTGATTTTCTGATTTACGGCAAAATAATGATTTAAGTTATTTACTTGAAACCTTCACAAGGATCTTGGTTACCACATTTTAATTATTGATTGAAAATGCTGAAAATTTATGGTTGATAAATCATATACAATAAATCTCACTGAAAACCTTAAAGTAATGCAGAATTTAAACACTGTTTTTACCTACAGGTTTTAGCGCTATAAAACCAATTTTTTTTAATTAAGTAAACAATAAACAAGTCATTTCAAATAGAACTAGAGGTTTTAATTGAAAATCTAGACTCGAAGCATGTGCCACAGCACACTGCCTATTTTGATAAGCGAAATCAAATCAACAAGTAGTCTTTACAAAAGATATCCTTTAAAATTAGCAAAATCGATCAGCAGGAAATATCTACAATTGAGAAAAGGTAACAAAATACCAATTAATAGAAAACTGCAGTATTTGTAGGGTGTAACATTTTAAGTGCAATTTATAAATATAGCATAACTAAATCATTACAAATTTTCTAAATTATATGTAGTAAAATTGCTAAAACGTGTTTAAAGAATTTTATTTGTTGACACTTCTACATATGAACTAATCTAAATATTCAAGTAAACAACCACATAATTTTTGGTTGAGAAAATATTAAAAAGTTAGCTCCTATCAGTTTGTAAGGTGTATTTGCATGTAATCGATTTTAAATTTAGATCTGTATGAATTGGTATGACAAAATTTCAACATCTCTACATTATCGTTCAAAGTTCAAAAGAGGTGTCTGAAATTTCTCTTATCAGTCTCTAGACAACAATACACACTTAACATTGAATGCCGTTGAATGGTTTCTAATAAGTCTTGTTTTAGCAACTATGTCTTTTGAAAGTTAGAGATTGTCTACTTTACAAGTAACTAATTGATTATTCACTTGAAGCCAGAAATCCTTTAACATAAATTAGAATACGTGTGAATTTTGAGGAACATTAAGGTATTTCATTCTAAGGGAAGTTGATCGTTTCAGTTACATTTTGGGTATTATTTTGTATTTTTATTTATCTAATTTAATATTAATGATTATTTACACGTGGATTAACACAAAACTCTCAAGATTGTCACAATTGCCTAAAAAACAGATAAAGCGTTCTTGATTACTTCTTCTCAATGAAAATTATATTGTTAACTTTCCCAACTTGTTTTTGATTAAATAAATATTTAAAAACAGATTATTTACTGTACCCAATATAGTTAAAAGTTTAAGCAATGATTTTATGGCATGCTGTAAAGATTTACCTATCACAGCATTTCCCATCAATATACTGTAAACTATGGCCTTTAACTCGGTAAATAAAAGTAGGGCGCCACTTGATTAAGGCTGTTGAACCTAATAATTTGAATTAAGACAAAAGTGTTAGGTGAAAGCTTCAGGAACGGGAATATTTGCTAAAATAGGAGCTATAGGTTATGGTAGCGTGCTTTATAAAATTGCGTATACAAAATTTCTGACGGCATAGGTATTTTTGAATGTGCACTAGCGTTGGATATACCAAGGAATCAATCATCGAGTTTTTGCTAAATGAGTACTCCAATCGGTGCTCTTATGTTGACACTTACGAAAGACAATACACATTAAACTATCAAGAATGGCTAAATAAAATGCAAAAAACATAAATACAATATACAGGGTGTTTCTATATTCGCAGTACGGACAGTGGGGTGGTAGTCTACACTAAAAGCTAAGTCAAAAGTTACTATATGATTTTTTTATTTCACGCATAATTATCAAGTTATTGCTTGTATAAAAAAAATTACCGACACACAATAGACACGTAAAAAGTTTTTATGTTGGTCTGAACAACAAACAACTCAAAAGTAATTAGCTAAACCTAAGTAAAAAGTTCCTATTACGGGTTTTCTACTTGACTCATATTTATGATGTATTCGCACATTATCAAGTAGGCTCACAGTTGTAATATTCTTTGTGTAAATATTAATAGTAATAATAATAATTATACCTTATTAACCGATTTTTTTACATGTTGCTAACAATAATAGTAAATTTATTTTATTATACTGAGTTTGAGAAAAAAAAAACTAAATTATATTTATTCTAAGTCTGAATCAGAAAAAGGATGATTAGAAATAAATTTAATACTACATCATATTAAATAAAATTTTTGATTTTCATAGATTAAAAGCAACTCAGTCGGCTATCTTCATAAAAATGAATGGCTGGTCTTCCCTGAGAGCCTTTAAATAATGATGGTATGATAAGTAAAATCGTACATAAGTATGAATAAAACTGTAATTTTTAACAAAATCTAACGGCGAACGTACTAAGGGGAAAGCGAGAGGCTAACCGGCAAGTGGCCGGCGTCTAGTGGATTCCTGTCCTTCCCCAATTGTGCTCAGGCTTCGTTTTTGTATATACGTGTCAGTTCTTATCTATTTTTATTGTCATAATATTTTTATTTCCGTAATTTGTATTTAAAGAAATACCTATTTATTATTAATGATGAACTAACTTTATCATGAGTTTCTCCACGAATCCTTGTTTTATGTGACAGTAGTAGCGGTGACATTGTGAAAGTACTGGTTGTTAAATATTAATTACGAAAATTGGATGGAAATTATACGAATAGAGAATATTACATGCTGATGGCATTAGAAGCTAGTGAAAATCAAACAGGGCCAGCAGCGCGTTTGTATGGTGAACGGTTTCCACAACGGCGACATCCTAATGCAAACATATTGAGAAGATTAGAGGATCGCATTTTATTTCACGGTAAGGTTGCGATATTACGTCGTATAAATGCTGGACATCCACGTCTCCATAATGATGCAGCTGTCCACTTAATTAGAAACAATCCATCACGTAGTACACGAAGCGTCGGTCAAAAATTGCGTATAAACCACATCGGTGCCTGGCGTGTATTAAAGCGTGATCAGCACCATCCTTATCATTACATAAAGGTGCAACACTTACAAGAAGGAAACGATATAGCTCGACGTACATTTTGTCATTGGTATGAAAACAACTATTTTCAAGATGTTTTATGGACGGAAGAAAGTTTATTCACACGTGAAAGTATTTTTAACCTCCACAACGAACACGTTTGGGATGCTGAAAGTCCCTATGCAACGAGAACTAGGAGCCATCAACATCGTTTCAGTTTGAATGTGTGGAGTGGATTACTAAATGGTCGTGTGGTAAATTATTTTTCTTTATTGATTTGTTTCATACAATTGACACTCTCCTTGTTTCCTTGCAGTTTATTCAAATTTTACCAAACCATCTAACTGGCGAGCTTTATTTGCAATTTCTTAAGGGGTACCTTTTCGATATCCTGTCTGATGTTCCTTTGAATATTCGACAAAATTTCATATTTACGCATGATTGAGCTGGCCTTAATTTCGGATTAATGTACGAGAGTATCTCAGCAACACATTTCTCAACTTTTGGATTGGCAGAGGCGGTCCCATCGATTGACCTCCACACTCACTTGACCTGACTCCGTGCGATTTTTTTGTGGAGTCACATGAAGACGTTAGTTTACAGAACACCAGTGGCTGACTTAAATGAACTGCAAATATGGATATTCCAAGCAGTACTTCAAATAACGCCGGAAATTGTAAATAACGCGCTTCATAAAGTGCAACGCCGCACTGTGGTTTGTTTAGCAAAATATGGTGAACACTTTGAGCATTTGTTGAATTAAGAATTTGCTTAGTTTACTTTCAACCGCTAATTACTTTTAAGTTATTCGTTGTTCAGACCAAAATAAAAGTTTTCTACGTGTCTATTGTGTACCGGTATTTTTTTCCTACCAACAAGAACTTGTTAATAATGCGTGAAATAAAAAATCGAAAAGAAACTCTTTACTTAGTTTTTAGTGTAGACTACCATCCCACTGTCCCTGTCGCGAATATAGAAACACCCAGTATAACTGACAAGTAATGTAACGTAATTTTATCTAAGAAAATGTATATCCAAACAAAATTAGTTAGGGGTAAGCTCAATATTCATTAGAATTTGTATCCGGCACAAAGAATAGGATCAAGATTATAAAAACTTATTATGAGGTAGAGGTACCACATGATTTCTTTAGGAATATACATAAATACCTTTCGGACATTACTTCCAAATAGCATAAATATGGCAAATCTTAATCTCCACATTTCTGGTAGAAAATTCTTATACGAGTATACCTAATAACCGAACGTGATGATTGAATTTACGTTTAATAGGCAATAAGCGCGTTTTTTTCAAAATTATATAAAACAGAAAAAATATATGGAAATTGTGAATAAACAGCCTATGTGCATGGCTTTATTGAATGATGATCCAATAGAGTTCATAGAATGAATTTGTAAATTTTGGGGAGAACCGTTCTCCCCGTTACTAATCAAGTGTAAATACGATAGTCCGTAAATAGATTGAACTTCTGGACTAAAAAAATTCAAACAGAAGTGCCTCCAAATGATTGATCGATGAAATATAGCATTGTAATTAATCTTCTTTTTAGAAATCGCCTCAGGTGATCAAACTACGCAAGCAGGAAATTTTACACGTAAACATTTATTTTAATTAGCATCCGCAAACGGCGACATTAACTACACAACATTAATGCTTCTATAGGTAACAATAACTACTAGAAGTGTATACAATTTCTTCATTTAATATTTGGATACTAAAAATATAGCACGAAAATTACTCCCTCGATAATTTGAATTCTAATGAATTATTTAGCTTCACTCTTCTCCATTCGGAGCAAAAATGATGTGTACTAAAATTTTATTTTATACTTCAAGATTAAGACTTATAAAATATAAATGTGATTCAGTTTCATTCTATATTGTGTACTGAAAATGGGAAGTAATAATATATTTCTAATCGCTCAAACTTATTCATTTTTACCTACAAAACATTCAGTTAAGGTGCAACTGTGTAATGAGTGTTCGTTTGAGCCCCTTTGTTCTGTGGACGTCAAGATTGTAACTAGTTGAGCTAGTTCTTGACCGTAGTAGATGTTGGGACTTAATTCAAACACTGAAACTTGTATACCGCGGGTCAGCTCTATATAAGTCGGAGAAAAGGTCCATGGCCGTATTTTAGAAGTAACAACAATCCTCTAAAACTAATCGATGCTTCAGATTTTGTAACAATAATCCTCTTAGCCTAAAAATTATTAAAATCAATTGATATGGTTGCTCCCCAGTGTGAACTGAGCTTTATTAACGGTTCTAGATTAATAATATATACAGTTTAGGTTTTAATACACTCTGTACATGTACATTTTTATCATGACTTTATTCTAATTAGAATAATTGAAACCGGTTATTTATTTTAGGTATTATTTATAGGCTTTTTACCCGTACTCTGTATTTATCGAGCTCGATGTACACACTTATATGAACGTTCAACTTGTGATTCAATTTAATGTATTTCATTTAGTTAACCTTGTTTGCAAACTATGTTTTGAAAATTTATTTATACTCGGAACTGTATATTTGATTAACTAATTTTTATTCAGATTTTACCTTTATTTTTATATTATAGTTGAACTACGCTTTGCAGTGCACTATTTTAATACCTGAACGTATTTTTATATATTTAAATAAGAAGTGTTAAGACTGTAAATCATTTATTTCTTACTAATAAAGTGGCTAAGTACAATTTGAATTTGATCCTAGTTTGAAACCTGTTTACGTTAGTTAGCGCTTGCTTCTATTTGTATCGGTGATACCAGAGGGCGCTTGAATGCGCTTTCGTTGTAATATTTACCGAACATAACGGTTTATGTTTAATATGTCAAAATGGCGAAGTTTGTTTGTGTTTACACAGTGCAACTAATTATGCAGTTTTTACCGGTTTTTGATGCATTAGGTAA
>JAHWXV010341152.1:0-20483 GCA_024586415.1 Phrixothrix hirtus
CTAAAAATCACAAGAATAAAGTGGCACTTCTGGTCATTCGATTTTAACAAAATTCCTACACGGAAGTGCTAATGCGGTAATAAACTTTTATATAAAATTTTACTTCTCTACGACGTTCAATTTTCGAGATATCTTGACCACATACGTACACACACACACACACACGTACACACACACACACAGACCAATTTCTAAAAATACGTTTTTCGGACTCAGGGGACCTGAAAACGTATATTTCCGCTAAAAATTGGACATCGAAAATTTGGACCAAAAACATGACTTTCTCTATACTATATTTCATATACGTAAGAGAAAGTAAAAAGGTAGTTGAGCTTTGAAGAGATGCTTTAAAGATTACGTCGCAGTAATATTACAAGTAGAGGGATGCCACTTACTTGATGTTTTAGAATTCTGCGACTTCCCAAAGGAATTTGAAAACTGTGCTGCCTAGGGTTTCAATTTTATTATACTTGTGTGTGTACGGCATCATTAGATCCTAAATCCTTGTATAGGAATCAGACGTGGATTAATGACACTGGCCCAAATATAATCCACCTTTGGGTGAAAATAGACAGAGTTTCCAATAATTTGATCTCATTTTATCAAACTTGAACTTGGGTAACTCTTTGATTATCTTGTTTAAATTTAACCTTGACATACACTAAAGAGTCCTGCTGTTGCACCACTCTAGCCTTAATTTGCCATATTCACATCTCTCGCAACAGAAAGCAAGTAAGAGGGGTTATTGGTATTATTTTTAGAAGTTGAAGTGTACTTACATTTTTGTTGATGTAATAATTTCTAGAATATCTAAATGTTTCAATTAGATTTTGTTTTGTACCAAAGGATTTGTTTTAAATCATTATTTTACTTGAACTAGTTATAATTTAGATATGTAATTTTTATTGCCATTATTATTAAAATGTCAACGCAATATTACCCAATATGTTCAAAAAATAATCCTGCATTTTTATATACAGACTGTATAACATTCCTACACCCCTGATGTTATTAAAATTGGTTATTCCCTGAATAAACTGATTTGCTCCGGCCACCACAGTGAAGAATGGGGTAAGTTCTACAATTGCGTTGAATTTAATGATAAAAATTCAGGGATTTTATGTAGGTGTTCAAAATTCATTAAATAATCGTAAATAAGAGCGCCACTTTGTTTTTAACAATAAATAGCGGAAAAATTAATAGTTCTAAATGCTGTTATCATAGTGGCCAGAAAACAAAGAAATCAATCTCCAATTTTTTATTGCGTTAATATGTACTTACAGTAATTTAGCTCTTTTTTTATGCATGGGGCTGGGTTTCATCATTGATTATCTAGAATTACGACAGATTACCTAAACTAATTGATTGCTAAATTGTTAACTAGTTCCTGAAAGAAAGTATAGGTTATCACAACAGGTCTACATATAATAAAATAAGATCTGTACTTAAAAGTTGAATATAATGAAAATTAAAAAGAAGAACATACAATTAATAAGTTACATGCTTTTCGCCAAATGGGAATAACGGGAACAATAATTTTCTATCTCTAAATCGAGAGGCCTTTGTGTTACTAAAAATTAAACTAATCTAAAATGAACAAAAGAAGTTGGCCATAATGACCTTAAATATTATAAACAATTATAAATTCACAAACGTTGGTCTTTTTATTTATAGTCTTAACAACCTTGTCTTGAAGTTCTACGTGATCGGCTGATTTGCCTTGACTGGAATAACTTAATGAGGGGGTGGAGATTGGTGGAATTTAAATAATGGATATATCACGTACTTGGTGATCTGAAGATTGCCAACTTCCCAGAGGAATAGAAGGCTACAGGCGTGCTGTCTTGGATATTCATTTTATCATATGTAACATACAATCTTGTCGGATTTAACCCCTTGGGTTCCAAATTGACGGAGTTTTCTAAAAATTCACGTCAGGTGGAAATAGATTAAGCTGTTAATAACTTGATCCCTTAATTCAACATACGGGTAACTTTTCAACTGTAATCTTCGAATATTGCCAAGATACACACTATGGAAACACAACTCCACTTGTTAGCTTTTCGATCTCTACTCGTAAAGTAAAGTATTTCTCCTTAAAATTGAAGTGGGGAAGACGAAAGGGGTTAACGTACATTTTTAAGCGTGATGGCCTTTATGCAGGAATTGTTGAATAAGTATTTTTAAGAAAAGATTGCTCTTATTTTTATAAAATGTAACATAGGATTTTTTTGAGCCTTTGATAATTATTAGTAAAATGAACTTATACTATTTATAAATTTACAAAGTGATTTTTGACATAAAACTAATATTATTATTATTAATGGGCAAATGTCCAATAAGGTTTACATATTACATTAAATATTATTTTGAAGTAATACAATTCAATAAAATAAAATACAATAAAAGAGGTACATATACTAAAAATCTGGTGTGCTAAATTTCCAGATTAACTTGCATTAAAAATTGAATCTTGTCCATGAAAAAATCTATATTATGCTGATTTGCCTACCACATCGATTTCACTAAAAATGAGTTGTAAACGTAACTAGTCCTATGATATGGTAAGAAGAATGCCTGGAGTAAACGAGTTTGCCTGGGTGGCCAATTTTCTTTAACAACAATGAGCTTATAACATTTGAGTGAAGGATATTATAGAATATTTTAATATCTTTATATGTATGACAATCAGATAGTGAACGTAAGCAAAGATTAACTTCAACTTGTTGGTAATTAAAATCAATGAAAAGATTTAATTTATATGCAGTGTAATGCAAAAACTTGTGTTGGACCTTTTCAATTTTGGCAACATGCGTATTGAAGAATGGAGACCATGCAGATGATCCATACTTGAGGTATGTGCAATAAAATAATTTTATAATATTGATGTCTTGAAGGTCATGTGTACATATTGGTACCTTACCAATTTGAATTTGTTAATACTACGTTGAGCTATATACCGGGTGTTTCCAAATGAATGACCAATGTCGTAAGATTTTCAGATGCGCTTACAGGTCTCTCTAAATGCTTGTTAATATTAGTGTCAAAATTTCCAAAGTGCTTACAAACCCCACTGTTTTGAAATCTATTGTTTCTTTATCTGAGCGTTGGATACACATAATAAAATTTCTGTAGCTAATATGGACAAATTAAATATAAGGATAATAAAGAATAAAAAAGTAAATTGTGTATTAGACACAATAGTACTTGGTGAAGTTTTTGCTTATATACCATTTGCCACTATTTACAGGCTTCCCAGACATCCCAAAATTCTAATATACAGGGTGTCTGGTAAATGTGTTTTGAAAATGACAGCTTGTAAGATGATGTTACCATGATCAAAACAGTATTTATGCACTTTTGGCTTCTGATGCATCCTTTGAAAGTTATAGCTTTTTATTTTTCTGTTTTAAAGTTAGCAAACAAAAATGCATCACTAAGTCACCTTGTGTATGTAACGTGTTCTTTTCTCTCAGCTTTATGATTCCACACTTCGTGCCTAAACCCAAAAAAAGGAAGAAAAGAAAAAACCTTTACTCCAGTTTTGCTCTTAATATGTCCCTTTTTCTAATTTTAGAATACAGGTCCATCCAACAGTTCGCCAGCAGTTCGCATTCGACTCATCTCTTAATCTCAGGTTCAGTTCCCAATTGGGAAAGACATCATCGACTACCTATGGTAATTTCTTTCACTAACCTCCTAACAAACTATGGCTAATAATTTATTTGTATTATATTCCTGAAATGTTCAATAACTATGTATTCAATAAATTTACTCAATGCCACGTTATAACTATTAACTCTTTTATTTAACAACACCATGTATATAAAAAGTACAATGTAACACCTCCCACCAAAATGACTTTTGTAATAAATTTTAAAAGAAAATAAATCTATTATCTACGATTTATTTTGTAAATAAAAATTTGGAAACCAATACTGAAACAGCAATGTTTGTTTATCGAAACTTATTTCATTTATCTGCAATAAAACCTCTTTAATCAACTATGCAATCTTTCTTGAAGCTGGATATGATTTAATTATAAAATTATGGTATTCTAAATTTCTTTTAGTGTAACAACAAAAAAGAAGAGGCTCATTTTTTTAATATTCGTACTATCTAACATAAAACTAAACAGAAGCATATAGATATCATCCAATTCAAAACTGAATTGTAATAAACATACTTTAGACAATCCTTAAAATTATTAATCTGTCCTTTCTTTAAACACGTAAATATTGCTAATAGTCTATTAATCACCCCCTTTGAAGTAATTTACGCTGATCAGATTAAAAACAGTTATTTTATAAATAGGTTCCACTTACATGACTTGATTGCTTCATCAGCTGGTTTTAGCTTGATACTCCTATGCTTTTTTTGTTTTCTTCTCTTCACCCACTTGCAACAAAATATTCGAACTTCCTGGATTTTTATTCTTTGAGGTCGATTGGAGAATTTTTTAAAATATCTATTGATTCGAGAATATATTCGCTTCCGGTTTTAGTGGTTCCAAAATCGCTAATCTTCGCGGCACACCACGCGGTTTACACTAGTCTCGCACCTGCTTTATCAAGTTGCGGACGTTTCCTTTTTATATAAATTTAAAAATTACCTCTTATAGATAATTTATTCTAATTTTCCTGCTTTCACTTGCTCTGTGCACATTTATTGTTCCAACTATTTGTATCACCCTATTTTCTTATTTAATAGGTGACGCTACCATTTAACAGCCCTAGCGTTATCAGCGAGATTCGTCCCCTTTTTTTATTAATTTGTTGCTTTATACGTGCTTCGTAAATTACTACCGGATGATCCGGTTTCTCTTTTCTTTATTCCACTCCCTCACTTTGATAACCAATAACAAACTTTTTTTTTTAACTTTTTGTATTACCAAACCCGAGTAACAACACTGCGTTTTGGTCCACAATTTGAACCCTATTTTTTTTAACTATATGGCTAAATTTTCAACAGCAAAAATGCAAAATGCCACGCTGAACCTTTTTTACGCTCCCGCTTACACGCTCAATCATCGAATCCTCCTTCGCGACTTAACTTCGCGTCGCGTCTTTTCTTCTCCTCCTGATTGGCCCTTTTTATCTCACCAGATTTAATGCAACAGACGCGCAATCACACTTGACGCGTTTATTTAAATCCTATGTTTTGGCGCGAATCTATCATAACTAAACAAAATTATATCGCATTCAACAATGTACCATCAATACAGTATTTTTATTGGAACATCATAACTTTATGACTCCTTTATATTTTATTTTTACAATTACATCAAAGCTTATCAAGTTATACACATTGTGGTTCAATATTCAATACATTTTTATGCTTAAATGTTCTTTAAAATGCTTTGAAAATTAGCGAGGTGTTACATGTACTATTGTTTATGTTTTTCACAAACTGTCACTTATTAGTGATGTGTTATGCAAGTCTTGTGTGTATGGTCCAAGTTTGTCAGTCCGTTTTAAAATCACTCTGTATAAACTCAGTGGGCATAATGTAATATTATATACATAGTTTATATAAAAACCAAATCAAAGACCTTGAACTGTACTTGTCCTGTATCCCATTTCAGAATCAAAAGTGGAAATTTTACAGTAACCATAGTCAGTTATTCTAATTAGGACTAAATTGACCTTAGCCTTAGTCTGAATTAAGATTGTTCTGAATTAAAAGAAACATGTTTAAAAAATGGTAAAATTTAAATCAGTACAGCAAAATATCATTTTATGTAAAATTTTAGTATTGTTGGTTAGGTTATTTGCAATGTTTTAAAATAACTGAATGGAATTTACCCAAATGGATGCAGGTTTAACAATTTTACAACTTCAGTATTTTTAATGAGACTATAATCCAAGAATAGGGTGTAGTTCGACAAGAGGGATTCTTGTAGCTTATGTGAATTTAAATTAATTCACAAAGAACACATGCACATAAACATAAATCAAATATACCTAGGTAAAGGACCACAATGTTTTAAAGATCATTGAAATTTCGTGGGGTTTAGCAGTGCAGGTATGCACTTTGCAGTATTGCATGTGAAGCAATAATTTAGTTACAATTAATGAGATTAATATAGTTTTACTCTAATCCTTAAATGATGTTTTCTTCAGAAACTAGTTTGTTGTAGAAAAGCAAGGAATTTAAGATATTGGATAATTGAGAGTGAATTGTGGGAATTACAACTTACAAACATGGTTGTGTTGCACAAGTGATTATTGTTTCACATTTGATATTATTAAGAAGTTAAAATACCAAATGTTTTTTTGACAATGAAAAGAATTATATTTAATTTGGATTAAATATCTATAGCAATTGAGTGTAGAATTGGTTTTAATGCCATTGTTTAGCAATTAAAGTGAGAAGTGCAAAATGTAATGTTACATTTTGGAGGTTCAAAAGCAACTATATTTGAATTAACACTATAATCAAATGCAATGCCATATTTAGCAATTGAAACAGATGTGAAAGTTTGAACTTTGAACTACGAAGGTTTAAGAGAAACAACGTATAATTAATGGAAACATTTGAATGTAATGAGTGGGAGGATTATTGGTGACGTTCACCAGTAATTAAAACGAAATTAAACTAAAGAGAAATGACACTTTTGAAAGTGTTCAATTAATCATAACTCAAATTTTTCAACATTACTGTGACTAAAATTAAATACAAAACTAAATATGCAAATTAAAAATAACTCACGTGTTACCTAAATGAATTATCTAGTTGTTTTGAATCTTATTTGCAAATTAAGATGTATACCCATGGGTATAACAATTTGTTTTTTGTGGTAGCCTACTATGGATGCATGGGAGATAGCAGGGTTTATCAATTAAAATAATTGCATACATAATGACTTTAACATTTATTTTAAAGTAAAAGGACAGTTTTACAAAACTTTATAAATTTTTCTTCTTACATCTTACCTTAAGAAACCGTGAATATTGATTAATAAAGATATTTAAACTTTATATCTTGTCAGTAGAAATGACATGGTTCAATTGGCATAGGGTTCCAATTTTTTTAGTTGACACAATGAGAACGGTTTATTTAATTTAGGAAGTCAGCATGCGTAATTTGTTTTATAAGCAAAAGACAATATTTAATTCTGGTCTTGAATTGAAATTATTTTTAACATTCCCATAATACTTATTATAATCGTACGTCTTTATTGAGATGGCCTTGATATTTAACTCACGCTTATCTTGATTGCATGGATACAGGGATTCAACTGACTAGTGTATTAGTTAACCATTGCAATTTGGCTGACGATAATAGGTAGGACATGAAAATTTTCATTTTAAATGATATTTGTGTTTCCTTTGTACTTTGGTTTTGTTAATAATTGTAATTAAAATATGTGCTGAGCTTATTTCCAGGAAGCAGCCTTGAATTGTGTCATTGCTTAACAACAGTAACTATGCAGTTGCTATTTATGAAGCTTCAATTGCCAGCAGTTAAAATTTAACAGTGTTATTCCTAATAATGACCAAATTATTGAGGTTGTGTTATTTTGCTAGAAATTATGCCAGACCTAAAAATTGAAATCAGAGAATTAAAACTTTTTAGCAAAACTTGAAAAAGGTGTTATTGAAACCTATTTTACGCTTAAAGGAGGTTGTAAGGAGAATTGTATATCTTGGGCGCGTATTTTTGGTGGAACAGGAGGTTTACTGTTGGTAGAGAGAAGTTGAAGATGCTCGACGTCTATGATAAATGATGTAAAAGTTAAAAATATTTGAGAAATTATTGGAAAGGACAGTCATTTGAAAATAATAGTGATTGCAGAGTCATCAAATATCAATAGGGAAGTTCCCAGACAAATTTTGCATAGTAATTTAAATATATAAAAGTTTACCTATGCTAAAATTGTTTCTAGGAATCTTACACTAGTTTCAAACTGTGCTAACAGCTTGGATAATATCAAGCTTTATCCACGTTTTTAACTAGTTAATTATAAATTCATATTATTCCATTGATCCGTACAGAATACTTTTCTATACATTTAAACTGCAATTATTAAAAACCAGTAATATTTGATTATTGCCTTTTGAGTTGTTTAATCCTTATTTCTAGCCCCCTTAAGGTAAGTTTTACCATCCTCCAGTTAAATTTATTTTGCAGATAATTACCACGGAAATCATTGTTAATACAATGCAAGGCAATTACCTAGCAGATTAATTTAACTGGATATTGTAAACTCTCACTTAAAGAGTTAGATTCTTCAAAAATAACGGCTAAAATTTGGCTTTTAAATATGAACTCTTGAAGTAGTTGATATTTTAATATGAATTTTGGTACCGTAAAACGAGGTAGCTTTATGACAGCCAGGTGACTTTGTAACAGAATGTAGTACCCCCATCAAATTAAATATAGAGTCCATATTTACCGACCGAGCGCGCCGCAATTTTTCTCAAAGCATTCTAAGGATTGTGTGCGTTGATTAGTGTTTATATTAAAGTTTATAAAATAAGTAATTGTGTCGTGTGTGCAATTAATATAAAAGTAAGTATTTTAGAATTTTTAATTTGTTGGTATACTTTAATCTAGGTAGCTCAAATGGTTTCATGTAGGTATAATTTGAAGTATGTACGGAGTACAGTGTAGTTTAGGTTATGTAGCAATGAATAAAAATTCTCATAATTCCAACTTATAAGCTAGTGGCGTCACCTTAAATAAAATATTAACAAAACATGAGGTGTAATTGTGATAAAATTTCTATGAAACTGACAAAAAGTGGGGTGAGATTGTAACATTTTTATTTTATAGCAATGCCCTGAAGGTACCAGAGGCAGCCGGGAAACTCGTCAATACAAAAATTACTCTGAAGCGACGTTGCAAGAATCCCTTCGCAATATAAGAGCAAATAGAATTAGTATACGCGATGCTGCGGAAAGGTACGAATTTGTCTTAGCAAAAATATTTTCCTAGAGATTACTTGTTGCATGCTTTAGATATTGCATTCACCGCAATACGCTGTTTCTCAAACTCCATGGCAGACATAGTCGTCCTTCCGGTAGCCAAACAGCTCTAAAGAGTGAAGAAGAGGAGTTCATCATTGCACACGTAATTAACAGCCCATTATCTGCGATGTATAGTAAAGGCATACCTAGATAAAAGGGGCAAGAAGGTGAAACGTTTCAAAGATAATTTTTCGGGAAAGGAATGGGTGACGTCATTTCTTTCTAGACATAAAAATGTGTTGGTTAATCGAGTTGTTAGAAACATAAGCCTTTCAAGGGCTGCAGTTAACCATGAAATTATAAATACTTTTTTCGATCATCTCGAAAAAGAGTTAAAGAATGTCCCTCCATCGAATCTCTGGAATTATGATGAAACGAATCTTGCATACGATCCCGGTGCATCAAAAGTTATTATACGACGAGGCACAAAGTACCCCGAGCAAATTCGCAATGCAAAAAAGGCTTGCACTTCGTTAATGATAGCTGGAAATGCAGCTGGAAAAGTTGCACCAGTATATGTCGTATACAAATCTGACAAATTGTGGTAAACTTGGACGGAGAATGGGCCTGAAAATGCGAGGTACAATAGAACCAGATCTGGCTGGTTTGATTACCAATATTTTGAAGAGTGGTTTACCAATCTAATGCTGCCAATACTTAAAAGACAAGAAGGCAAGAAAGTATTGGTGGGTGACAATTTGAGTTCACATTTAAATATTGAAGTGATACGTCAGTGTGAAAAGAACAACATATCCTTTATAGCATTGCCTCTAAATGCAACGCATCTGTTGGAACCTTTAAACGTTGCTTTCTTTAGGCCAATGAAAGATAGATGGAGAGCAATTCTACATGAATGGAAAGACACTGTGTTTGGTAGTAGATGTGGAACAATACCGAAAGACCAATTTCCGGCTTTGTTAAAAAAATTTATGGTCGCCATGAACGACAGGGGAGCTGAGATTCTTCCAGATGGGTTCAGAAAATGCAGCATGCATCCGTTAAACCGTACAGAAGTATTGTGTCGTATGCCAGAACAAATTATGAATCAACAAAGTGCAAACATAAAAGAGGCATTGGGTGATAGCTTTTTGGAACAACTCCAACGTAAAAGAGACTCTACAACTATATTGCGTCAATCCCAAAGGCGAAAGAGGTTAAATGTACCACCTGGGCAGAGTATAAGTGCTGCTGATCTTGCAGCTGCAGCTACAAGGGCCAATTCAAAATCAGACAACTTAAACCAGAACCGCAAGAAACAACCTATTTCTGAAAAAAAACAACAATCGGCAACCCCCAATCAGTGTCATTAATTTCAAAACGACAGCGAATTAAAGGGTATACAAAGAAAACATCGCTGCAGCGGCGTGCAACTCATTCTGAAACGAGCGATGACTCAGATGCGCTCTCTTACAGGGAAAGTGATATGTCGCCCATCTCTAATTTGATAATTTATCCGAATCCGACTACGAAGCGCCACAACAAATCACTGTCAGCGTGGAAGAAAAAGATACCAGCACTGTGGAAAAGAGACGCCACCACTGTGGAAGAGGAAGATACTGCCGCTGTGGTAGAGGAAGAAGTCGATAAGTGACTGATAGGAGACTATGTCATTATCCAGTACGAGGGGTCTCTGTTTCCGGGGTGGTCACTGGAGTGGAAAGGCATGGAGTGGATGTCAGTGCCATGGAGAAATGTGGAAAGTTCTGGAAGTGGCCAGACCGAAATGATCAGCTTTTGTACGAATTTTCTGATGTGGTACAAAATAAAATAAATGCGCCCGTCCAAGTTTCTCAAAGAGAAATTTTTCGGGTACCTGAAATTGACATTTATGTGGATTATTAGAATTACAGATTCAAGAGGATTGATTTTTTTTATTATTTCTTGTGAATAATACTATTCATTATTATTATACTTAATAATAAAGTATTTTGGTTTAAACAAATATTTAATTTGGGGTTACTTTGTGACAGACAAGTTCCATTTGCTTACGTTCCCAGGGGCAAATTTGTTAATTTGCGAGAGGTCTAATAATCAGATCATAATTGCAGGGGATTCCTGTCACAATTCTGTCCTATTAAACTGCTGACTTTAAGCTTGTATGCCGATCCCAAGTTGTCACAAAGTCACCCGAGTAGCAAGAGTGAGATTATGACAAATATTTTTGTAAATTGCTGTTTTTTGTAAATTTTGACCAGAAAAATCCGAATAATTTAGAAGTTAAAGGTTGTTAGTTTCTCACGCAAATTTTAGAATAAAATAATTCTATAATAAATGTTTTAAAATTGACAAGAACTGCTAAATCTGTTACAAAGCCATCTCGTTTTACGGTACATGATTTATAGTTATTAATAGGTTTAATTTTTACTCTTTTAGGGAAAAATGTCCAATTAGGGGCAGAGTAACTAAGATGGGCTATTGCAATTTGTGGCCTACTTTTCTTTAAAATATTTTTATTCATTTAGAGATTAGATTACGATGTTTTCATTTATTTCGTTTAAAAAGTCTTGTTAAATATCTTAGGATATGCCACTTTTGAGGTAAATCAATGTAAAATTTTACATTGCAAGATACTCTCAATTGAAACCAACTTTTTATTATCTGTATTTAAATATCTGTTAGCCGACTCGAAAGTATCTTGCAATAAAAATTCTGAACTGATATGCCACGAAAACGGCGAATTCTAATATTTTAACATCAAAACCTTTTAATGTGAAATGAACGAAAACGTCCTATTTTAATTTCTAAATATTATCTTAAAGGAAAATAAACGATTTGTTGTAATAGTTCACTCGATTTACTATAGGTACTCATGGATAGAATTTCTTTTTCTAATAAGATGGAAATTAAGTCACTAACAAGCAGAGCTAAATCATGTATTAAAGTTCATGTGAACGGGATGCAGTTTTTATTTATAAATCGAACTTTAGCCGCCATCTTTGAAGTGCTCCAACTCGTAGATAAACGTATAAACTCCTACTCCTTAAGGAGTCATTCTAAAACATATAGGTACAGGATATCCCACGACGAGACTTGTTTAAAATAATATTGATAATTAATGAGTTGTGATTTCAAATTTTGCACACGAGAGTTTTAAGGCATTCTCTTTCAATTTAAAATAATTTCAGATTTCAGCTACTTCTGTTTATACCAGAAGTTGATATAAACTTTCTTATTTCAAATGGAATATAATAATTTTTATTATTGATACGTATTCCTGGGATAATTTTAGGCTACTTGATTTAATAAACTTTGCCCTTATTGATTTTAAGATAAGTAGTTCAATTTATTTAAGAAAATAGACCAATGAGGGGTTTCACAAAAAGCCACATTGTTACTACTACGTAATAGTGAAATTTTATATTTTAGTTTACTAACTTCCTGACACGTTTTAGTAAGAATTTTGTTAAAATTGAATGATCGCAAGTGCCACTTTATTCTTGCGATTTTTAGATTTTTTGCGCTTTTCTCGAAAACGGCTATAACGATTTTTTTAAAACTTACTACGTTTCTTACGCCTATAATGTTATTATACTTGAACTAATCGGTTTCTCTGAGAAAATTCTCTGAAGCGAGTTATTGAGGAAAATCTCCGGAGTTAAGCAATGTTTCGCGTGGCAAGTTAATTGCATGGGTGACCATTATAATTATCGTTCTCAAAATAAATATAAATAATAATTTACTCATTTGTGGACTCTATTTCTATATCTATATATGTAAGAGAAAGTTGTGTGTTCTTACACCAGTTTTTTTTCTATTGACTGTGAAAGCTAGTTCCAACGAAATTTCCTTTGAGAAAAAATACAACAATTTTAAATTTTTCCATCTACTTTATTCAGAAGTATGTATGTAAGTACAAGACGTTAATAAGTAACTATTATAATTTAACGCACTTGCAAAATATTAGTTTATAAATCTAAATTTACTGAAATGGATTTGAAATAGAAATGACTGTTTTAGCGCTAAATAGGTCTGTTACGGCAGATTACAATTTTGATTGTAAATAATTAATGCTTCCCAGTAAAGGGAATGTAGAATTTTTATTAAAACTAAGTAACGTAAAAGTGGGAAATTTGTTGAACTCGCAGAAGCTAGAAGCTATTATAGTAGCCGATATTGATGACCATGTAATATTCGACTTGGCTAAAATAATAAGAATTGATGGCAAAGCTTTATACAAACTTGGCAGTATCGAATTTTCACATCTAAAATGGAGAACTACCTGGAATCGGAAAAGGTATCTCATGTATCATCAATCGTGGGTAGTAGGTAGTTGTCTTTCCGGTTACGTTGTTTAGGCGACCATAATCTATACAGATTCTTGTGCTGCCACCTTGTTTTTAACTGGCACAACTGGTGATGCCCACATGGCTCAATAATCCCTTGCTTGGCCATGTGTCGAATAACTCCTTGGCTTCCTCTCTTTTCGATAAAGATGGCCCTTTTGATTTTTGGATCGACGGGGCATCGCAGATATTTATTCGTGTGTTACTAGGTTTGTTCTTCTCTTGAAACTCTTCCTTAGTAGTGAAGATGTTAACGCATCTTCCAATTAATTAATAAAATGGTTCAAAGCGTAGCCTTTGGGTCACAGGTTCAATAAAATTAATTTATATTTTTGCAGCCGGGATTACTCATCATAGTGGGTAGCTTCAGTCTAGTTTAGTAAAGGGCACTAAAGTGGCTAGGGCTCTCTCTTGGAACGGTTCGTATTCGGTTATCCTAAAGACGAGAAAGTTATGCATTAAAACGAGCGGCCCTCGAAAGTGGTCGCTACTTCTTATGTGAAACGATCTTTCCACGATCATATGAAAGTATTAGTTTTCTTTTTATGAAAGTTTGTAGTATTGGTTTAATTTAATTTAATTTATTTTAATTCAATTTAATTTAATTATTAATTCAATTTGTTATTAAGTAAGAGTTGTAGCCTAAGTATAGCTTGTATGCAAACAACCCTCACCTAAATTTATTTGTCTTAATTTCACATTTAATTTTTTTTAGTTCATGAGAAATTGCTTATGCACATAATATATAATATTTATATGCATTAAATTATTTACACTTACAATATCAATGTATAAATCTTGGCAATTAATATTATTTCCAGAATCATTTTAACAATATCAGGAACTTTGACATATCACCCTGTAAGATTAAATTCTTAATTCTTAATATATTTAATAACTAAGCTCGGCGGAAATAATAAGATGGATAAAACCTTCAAAAGTAATTTTATTCATAATAAAGGAAATAATAATTAAAAGAACACTCTCAATACTTTGTACATGTTTACATTTGCTGATATTTAACAGTTGCAATTTAAACAATTGGATTTTAAATAATCGAAAGCTTTCAATGCAAAAAGGCGTTTTCAGTACGAGTATAATTATGATAGACGCGTAGCGTCGTTTTCGCTGATACTTAGGGATTTTGCTCGGATAGTTCAGTATTCTTTCAGGTGCGAAAGCGGCCAGGTCGCTTGCGAGCGTGCTCCTTTGCATAAGGATTCGGACGGTCCAGACGATAACAACTTGGTCCACTCGTGACAGATGCCACTCGGTAGACGAAGATATCACGGGATGCTGGCGTCAGACGCTACTTAGTCAACTCAAAGGTGTTTGATGACAGCGTGATCATGGATAATAGCGGTGCCTGAACGTTCGCTACAGACTCAACTCAACGTTCGAGCGTTCTATCTATGCTTATTGCCGAGACGGGACCGTTACAGAGCAACTCATCCGCTTTCGACAATAAGCTTGACAGAATCAGATAATAAAAGAGGGTTCACCCTTTCGGATGGCTGAAATAATTTCGCAGTTTTAATTCTGCGACGGTAGTTTTGAAATTATAATATAAACAATTCGGCGTGGACGGTTTGCATTCTTTGCAGTTAACAAAGCGCTTTTTAATTTAACAAAAATATCTTGACCTTATAGGCAGAGATGTACCTATTCTTTATACAAAGAATGGTACGGTGTTTTTAGCTTGAAAGCTTCTGAATTTTATACAGAATACTCGTTGTTTCGTTCTCTGTTCTACGAACGTTGTTGATAATTATTATTCGGTCTTACATTTATTGATAAGCTCATATTTTTTGATTGGCAATAATTTATTTATAACGTAATATTGCGCAATTCCAATTAATGCTTTCTTGTTAATTAAACTCGGTTTGAGATTTTTTTATATTTGTTATACACTTCGGTAGCAATATTTATTAACTTTGAACGGTTTCTTAATACTTTGGTTATTGCGTAATATTTCGTCATGTTTAAGTTTTAATTAATTACATTTTATTTACATGCAGGTTACTGAACAATATTTATTTTAAATTAGTTCACGGTCACTCACTCCCGGTTAACTTCTTATGGTCATTTTAAAATGTCTTATCAATAATCTTCTGGTATTTTCGCAGAAACGCAACACGTGCGGATTTGTTGCAAATTGGATTTCGCGTCGCTTTTTCACATTAACATATTTCGCTGGAAATGTTACAGGCCGGCCTTCTTTTGTTCTTGGGACTTACCCTAAGGTTCGAGTATAGCGCAGATAAGTACTTTACAAACACGATATCCTCATCGGTATTCATGCAACGTATTATAGATGATACTGATGTGCATAACCCTAATTGAGTGCTCTTTTCCAATGACATCTGGAAGCCTTTGACGTTAATCAATCACACGGGTGTCATTTATTTGACCCCAATTAGTACTCTTTCAGTTAGAATTCCGCAACCAATGTTCCTATTATTAGCTTTCAGGATTATTACAAATCCTTATACTATTCCATGAGAATGGGAATGGGAATCTTTGTATCCCATGGTCGTCAGTATCGGCAACTAATAGTCGGTGTATACAGCTTCTACAACAAATTTCAATCTTTGCCATAATTTTTGTACGAATTCCTGTAGCTGTTTGTAATCGGAGCTGCTAATATAGTAGTTTTTCATCTTTGACGACGTTTGGTTGCACTATTATCTTGGTTAATTCAGTATCCAGCAAAATTTAACAACTTTTCCCTGCTATGGTTCCATCAAGATACATACTATCCGATTTATCGTACCGATGCCACTTAGATAGTGACTTATGAGATATGACTGGTAGAGATTGACGTTCGTTTCTTCACGCAGACCCTCTTCAGATTTTTTGGTGATAAGTGATATCGGTAGGACTGCTTCTAAACTCTATAAAATTTTTCGCATCGTGGTTTTCGCCCAGTGTCTTAAGTATTCGCAAATGTGCCCCTTACAGGCTCCCAATGCCATCCTGAAGTTCTCCCACAACACGTAGTCAGAAAAATAAACTTTTGGTGTAGATTATTATATTTGTTGGTTACCTCTTCCTGCTTCGATGTCATATCATCGATTTTCCCCGTGATGCCTTCGATTTCTTCTTTTAATTGCTGGTCCGTTTTCTCCTGAACGTGTAATTATTTTCAGAAGCATCTCTAAGTTTAATGTAATTTCTTCTTTCATATTCAATTTTATTTCTTATTGTAATTTATTTTGACTAGATTTAACTGATACTGTTTCTTCTTGTAACTTATTTGTTATTTCCTCTTGTAATCTATTTTGATTGTATTTCATGTCATAATTTATTTTGGTTAGAATCCATTTTATCTTGCATTTTCTGGAGCATTTACAGTAGGATTCCATATTTTTATCCATCACTATTGTGATTGGCATGTATAAAACACTTTTGGCGCTAATTTAGATTAATTTATTTTGTTAAGAGTTTACGAGCTAAAAATTAAAATCGTATTTCTGACTCCAATTCTAACAAAGTTGTTCAATTGTTTATTTCAAATCTCTAATTTATTTACAATTCGCAACTAATTATTAGTCAACACGTAGGTACATATTTACTTTTACCATTTATTTTAAAACACAATTCATCTTTCAACGACTTTATACATCAATACCAAATTTACAACTAACTAACTAAGCAGTGATTCATCTGTTTATATCTAAACTATAAATTTTAGAATATAACGGAAAGGTAGGGAAAGGATGATTCATTTAAACTGATAATTCGATATCAAGCATATCTCATCACTCATAACACATCATTGCTAATTTTGTTACCGTCTTTACAAAAATATAAAACCTTTGTACATATTTATAATAATAATCATAGAATGAATTAAATAAATTAGGTTCAAGATTCGAAGTCCAATGATGTAAATAGCCCATCGCTACTAGGGTGTATTTCCTGCTTCTGTTTCCAGAAATAAGTCAATTGTAACTTTCAAATGAGCTACTTATATTATTTTGCCTCATTGGTGCTTTTCGCTTCACCAATGGATCGTTCCTAGAAGCGTATATTATCTATTTTTGACACCACTCCTGTGGTTTATTTAATAAAATCGTTTCCGGGCCCTTTCCAGAGTTTTATTTACTCCCATATACCCTCCCGGTGGATCATCATACAGTTGTCACAAAACTTCTGCTACTCTGGTTCCGAACCACCAACTGTATTCGTCTTTCACTTCCATCAATATTTTCCAGGGCTCTTTTCAAAACGCCATCCTGAACCTGCAAGGAATCTTATTTAGACCAATATGATTTAATAATGGAATTAAATGGGGCTACTTCCTCTTAAAACCTGGTCTTTGGTCTTCATTCTTCAATTTTAATAACATCAGATCTGAGGCGCCTTCTCGGTCTTGCTTGATATTAGCCAGTTTCTAGTCCTCGTTAATTACAGAGTGGTTTACCTTCATTTGCTTTTTACGTCTTGGGTAGTTTGAAAAACTTTTCTTCTAGACTCTCAACGTCATCTTTGACTGCACATATGCGAACCTGACGCTTCGATGGTTGTTTAGCCGCTTAAAATTGATGTGTATGAATCAATGCATTAGCAAAGTTCCGCGGACGTGCTAACCTAAGTGGTTGTTATGTTTCGGAATCCCGAAGATTTGCCACAACTGTTTGCACCTCAATTTGGTTAATAAAACCTTCTGGAGTCGTTGGTTGTGGTAATATTACTAGCCGTACCATTTCAGTTTCGAATACCTGGGGAGTTCTCTCCAATTTTCTGTACTCGATTCCTTAACTGGGTTCAGTAGACCTGTTGCAGATATTTATCCCTATATCGCATTTTCAATCATGATACAAGGTAATCGAAATTATTCTGCAGAATATCTAGATAATTCCCATTGTAAGCATATCTGAAATTCTTGCAAAATTTGTCATTTATTCGGAAACACCCGTGTAGTAGTAATAAAATCTAATTGGTAAATTACCAGTATCATTTTTAGGCCAAAATTACAACCATAAATTTGTAAATCTTCTAACTCTATGTTAACAACAATTACTAAAATTCGAAAATCCCAGGTTATGTTTTGTAAAACATAGGGGTATTTTTCTTAAAAATATTATTTCAGCGGTTTCCATGAGAAGATTTCAAGTCTAAAAATAAACGTTAACACCTCTCGTCTTCCCTCCTCCAATTTCAAGGAGAAATCTTCGATTATCAGGCAGTAGAGATCTGAGTGTTGCAAAGTTAGGTCGATTTACGCAAGTGCGTGCCCAGGCGATATTTAAAGGAAACATTTGAGGAGTTACCTGAGTAATATAAAGGGGATAAAATTGGTAGAAATTTGGCCTATTTCCGCCCAGAACTAATTGTAGAAAGAGTCCACTTCAATTACCTGTTGATTCGTAATCAAAGGGTTATAGTCCGACTAGGCTGTACGTGGCGTACGATAACTAGAATATCCAAGGCAGCACGGCTGTTATGTTTGATTGCTTCGGGAAACTCAAGGTCTCTAAGACACCAAGTAAGTGATACATTCATTCTTTAAATTCCACCGATCACCACCCCCTTCTTAAGTAAACTCTGCTGGAACAAATTAGTCGATCACGTATAAATTCAAGATGAGTTAGTTATTTCCATAAATAAAAGACAAAAGTTTTAACTTTTAACTGTTCATGTTATCGTGGTCATTAGGGACAATATTTCTTGTTTATTTAAGATTTAGTTTAGTTAGTAGTAATAATAAGAAAAGGGTCCTTTGATTTAGGTACCTATAAATCTTATTATTTTATATAAGTAAACCCGTAGTTGTAGTAACATATGGTTTCTTTCAGGTATTAGTTAATTTTAAGCGAGTAATCTATTTTAGATAGTACATCCTATTCATCCTGATCGAAGGAGCCCAGCGGCGTACCTGAAAGTCACCATATAGTAAGTAGTAAGTATGTCCTGATGCAATTCTCGATTTAAAGGTTCTGAAATCGGGTTCTTTGTTTTACCGATTTCTCCAAATTTTGACACTTGTACACTGTTGCTGAGTTTTAGCCTAATTGATTTTATCGCGAATGTAGAGGTCCCTCAATTTCTACTGTGGTGGCCGGAGCAAACTAGCTAATTCAGGGAAATTAACATATTTGACAACTTCAGGGGCGCAAAGCGTGATCCGTTCCGTTATACCATGTTTACCCGCAATTAAGGCAGTTGATTTTTCTTCAATAGTCCATCTATTCGATGTTGCAGTTGCCACGTATTGTTTATAATAATTAGCTCAAGATGTATTCCTGTTATACATGGGTGCTTTCACGCGTGTTCTAGCATTTTCCATGACAATATCAGGTAGGTAAGGGATTTGCTATGCATTGATCGCGTTCGATTGTGTGTGAGAAACAGAGGAGGATAGACTTTTGATGTAGTTCATTACTACTTGGTTACCTCCTCACACTTTGCTGACAGCCAGTTTGTAACATGTTCCATTTCTTCTTGTAATTTAATTTGACTTAATTTAAATTCCTCTTTTAATGCATTTTGACTTGATTTAATTTCTTCTGATTATTTGTAATTTCATTCTGCAAATTGATTTGATTTAATTTCTTCCTGTAATTTAGTCTGACTTAATTTAAGCTCATTTTCTAATCATTTTGGCTTGATTTAATTTTATGTTTTAGTTTACTTTGATTTGCATTAATTGTTTGTAATTTCTTCTTGCAATTTATTTTGGTTAGTATTAATTGATTGCATTTTTTCTTTTAATTTGTTTGTAATTTCTTATTTATTTGAATCCACCTTGTCCGGTATTTTTTGCAGCATTTCCTTTAGCGATTCCATATTTTTATCATTTCTTGCCAGCGGTATATATAAGACAGTTAACACTAGCATCTAATTTATTAACCACTCAACGACTAATATCAATGTAACGAAACTAGTTAATTGTTTTAAAAGTATTTATTTATTGTAACGGTTTCTTTTTAATTATGAACTATTTAGGACTTATTTGCTATTTCAATAACTAATTAACCGTATTTAATCAAAATATTATTAAAGGGAATTTAATATTTAATCACAAAAGATTTTCAAATAAATTTTATTCGATCAAATATTTGAATTCAAGGTTGTTAAACAAGCATTCTTATAACGCTGATTCTAGATTTCTTTTCTGTGCACTAAGTTCACATTTGTTAAGTTTGGCTGGCAGATGTGTTCGCATATGTTCTGTTTCGACGCGCTTGCAAGGCACTTTCTAGTCGTACGCGCTATGTAACAC
>JAHWXV010341154.1:0-11011 GCA_024586415.1 Phrixothrix hirtus
GAATTTATGTGAGAACTTATATTAATTATAGAAACGAATATATTACGAGGCTTCTTTAAAAAGTTTACTTAAAAAGCAATTTACGGCTAAATACAGAAATGTATTTAAAGATTTCAAAATGGAATTAGTTGCAATAATTAAAATGCTATGTGTACTTAATGTACTTTGGTTTGAATAGTGCTGATTTGAAATTTTAATTAATTTACAAAAGAAATTGATGGTAGTTATTAATTGAATTTCCCTAACTTGATAAATAAATGCACAAAAAACACAGCGGAGCTGACAGGCTGTGAAAAAAAATTCATCTGTTACCTTAATCCATTCTCAGTGGTAATTATCTGTCAAATTGACAGTTCAAATTTTTCATATTTTGTTAGTAATTGTTTTTTAATTTTTTTATTGTAATTGCTGTGAAACTAAACATTAAATGATCATCATTTTGTACACTTATTGTAAATATTGTAAATAAACTTCCTTTCTTAATTTAATAATAAAGTTCTTCCTATCAAATTTGTTGACATTATTATTATAGATAGTTAACCGGTTATGCATTGGCTTGGGTTGGCATGCGTGTGTCTAAACTACGCTCTACGGAAAAATTTCATAGCCCACTGGGAACTGAAAATTAAATGATCTCATGTTCTAAGAGTATTATAAGTTAAACAAAATGGACATTGTTTTGCATTCAGTGCGGGTTGTTTTTAGTAATTAACATATAAAGCACTGCGATCGTCAAACATAGTTTCAATTAACGCCATTTCTACATAGAATAAATAAATAAATCATTAATTAACGGTTTTTTTCCACATATAATTTATATACTGTTATAATTTTCTTTTACAAAACTAAAACGTACTCTGCCGATAATAACATACAATGTCAAATGGGGCCAATAATTAAATATCAATTTATTTATACTAGGATATAACGAGATCATCTGGTTTTACGCCCTTGAAGACGTTAAGAGAGAAAATCCTCCGAATAATTGGTTTGCCTCGGCTGGGTACAGTGGAAATGGGGAGTAGGTCTTACGATTGCTAGAAAGGCGTAAATTTAGAATTCAGGTATTTTGCGTAGAGTGGTAGCATTCCATAATTCTTCGTGAACAATGGTTAGATAGTCTCGTATAAGGTGCCTAATATATGGTAATCTAGATAAATAACAACTAATTCCTATAAGAAAGTATAAATTATTACAATGTGGCTACGTATAATAAAATAAGATTTGCATAACGAAATTGATTATAATGAACATAAATATAGGTTATACAGTGAAAATCTAAAGATTCTCCCACAAATAATTATGGGATTTTATAACTACTATAGCTAATTCAAGGGGCCCTTGTATTTCTAAAATTAAGTTACGCTAATCACACAAATAAACAATTGGCCATAAAGACCTTAAGTATGAGACAAACATGAAGGGTTTACAACAATAATATTTTAAAGTGCAAATTGAGGTATTCGGTCGTTAGTTCTGCGTGATTCTTTGGCTCCGTTCCTTCCGGAACAATTTAGGTTGAGACGCACGTTGATAAAATGGCAATTAACGGAAAAGTTTTATCACTTACTTGAAGGTCGGAAACTTACAATTTCCTCAGTAAATGTAGCGATTGCAACTGGCGGTCTCGGATAATTGTTTTATCGTATAGCTGATACAACTGATACATAATTAACCATGTTGGTCTTAATTGATAGGCAGTGGAAATTGATCCTATTTAAAATTTGTCCTAGGCATAGAAAAATCAAGGACACTGCTCAATCCTTTTGAAATCAACATTCGGGTACTCTTTCACTAATTATTAATTATCTAACCGACACGCACTAATACACCCAAATTATGACTGCTGTGATTTTGAGCGGTACTCGAGAAGTGAAGTCATTCTTATTGAAAATGTAAGGAGGGAACGAGAGTGGTCCATGTCTATTTTTAAACTGGCCTTCAAGCGGTGATTGCTGAATCTCTGTTTATTTAACGAAACGTTCTTAATTTTCATAATATATAACTTAGGGTGTTAAGCATTTTTTAATTCTTTTTTAAAGAGGATTATATTATTTATAATTTTATAAAGCAAATTATGACGTATAGATAATATTGGTACTTTAAAAATTGGATTTGGTTATTATAGCGCGATACTATATACCGGGTGTTTACAAATAAGCAACTAAGTCGTAGAATTTTAAGACGCGCTTACAAGGCTTTTAATTTCTTTGCACATCACGAACTAAAGGCTGATAAATCCAAATGTAAGCTAAGTAATCAAATTCAAAATGCATTTACTGCATTTGAGAACATTCAATAGTTTCAGCTGACGGTTTGTATATTTACGTATTGTTTTATAAAGTAACATATTTTAAGTATACAGGGAATGAAAAACAAAAGAAGAAAATTTTCTTTTATTGTTAACTATATAAGAGAAAGGCATCCTTCATATACATTTTTTTCTTGTTTCAAAGCTGCCAATATTTCTAATAAAACGGTCATAATAATAAACCATAACAGTAATAATAAGGCGAAAAGCCTAAGAAACCTGATATTACTAGAAAAACCGACCAAGTCCGACAAAATCACATTATTCTGTAAATAGAATGAAGTCAACGTTCATTTAAATAACACAATCCGATTTATCAAAGCGCAAACTTACAACCAATATTTTATCTAAACATATATACGTCATAGTTTTAATTATATGCATAACATCAAAATATAAAATTTAACACAATGCAGTTTACATAACTGAAAGTCGTCTAGTTTTAGATTTAGTTCAGTTGAGCTTAAATTATGAATGATTTTCCTGTCTGCTTCTGCGTTTTCAATCTACACATTTTGTATAACTTGTAACCTATATGGAATTTATTTGGCTCGCCCGAGCGGCTTCGCAAAAGTAGGTTCGAAGTCTACAAGTCTACAATTGTGATACGTAATGGTGGTGGTATTACTAAATATTTAGATCATGTATCCCAATCGGAATGCGATTTGTTAATATGCGAAAAAATTCATTTATAACGCGATGATTGGGTTCACAATTTCCAATAACCCGCATATGGTAAGTTGTGGAAAGTTTGTATTGAAAATTCAAAAATTTCCGTAATTTTTTAAAAAGTTTATTTCAGCATCACGTTGCTATATCCATTTTAATTTCTTTTATGGGGCCGTATATAAGAACGAAGTTTATGAGTATTGCTTTAACGACGGTGGACGCTTTTCTATTGAGGATGGGATGATTACTATGTATTTGATAAGTTCGCACTGCATGGTAACTAAATTAAAATTATGAGGCTCAGATTGGGGAAAGGGCTTAACCGTATAGATTCATAAAATCACGTTATCACGCAAGATTTTGGTTTAATTGGCAATTTGCTAACTTCATATTTATTGTGTAACGGTTCAAAGCCGTTTCTTTGAGTCACGAGATCGAGGAAATTATTTATATTTTCGCAGCCTGGTTTACTCATCGGTTTAGGGCCAGGTTGATTTTGTCGGATAGTAGTTTCTAGTTGCTGTTGGCGTTCCCCCTTGTAACGGCTTGCAATTGGCTTTCCTATACTTAAGAAAGTCAGGTGTTAAAACGGAGCGACAACTAAAAGATGTCGCGACTTCTTATGCGAAACGATATTTCGGTAATTGGAATTTAAGAATAGTGATCGGCAGAAATGACGAGATATGTGCAGCCTTCAAAAGTAATTCTATTCACAGTGATAAAATAAAAATATATACAAATAGTTCAAATTAACATCTCGGATACTAAATACATATTTACAGGAGGCAATGATGGATAATCATAGACAAATATAATTTCGGTTTGTTCCGAACGAGAGTTTTCAGTGGAATTGCAGGCGTCGCGACGTGAAGCTAATTTTTAGTAAGCGCAGATCGTCACTTTGACACCTCTCACAAAAGCATGTACGTCCGTTGGAACTTTCATGTTCGCCTGTTACTTCTATATCGGTATTGATCAAGTTCAGTATCTTTCTAGGTGCGAGCATGGTCGCGTCGCTGGTGGACGAACAACACTCGTAAGATGATCTTTGCAGTTCGGATAATGATCCTTTACCCTATCCGCAACAAATGTCACCCGATGGGATAAAATATCAAAAGAAAATAATTCACAAGCGTCGAACGATCCCTCGCTACTAGCACAACGCAGGAGCGTTTGGCGGCGACGTACACGGCGGTTTCTAGAAACACTAGCACATCCGCTACAAAATCAATACGAAATACGAGCGTGCTAGTTAAATCTTTTTGTCGGAAACCTATCGCTGCAAAGGCAACTCAGATGATTCCGACAATAACTACTGTATGATCTGGTAATTAACAGGAGTTTTGCACCCTTACGGATGTCTGAACAAATTTTGCAGTTTGAAATACTGCGACAACGGTTTATAATATAATTATATTGAAGCGGACGGTTTGCGTTCTTTGCGATATAACAAAGCGCTTTTTGAATGCAATAAAATTATCTCGGTTCTGGTACTAACTCGGGTACGGTTATGCTATAGCTCTCGGTGACAATGCAGGCGCGGTCTTTATAGCGAAGTCCCCTCGTGCTAATGCAAACGCGTACGCACGAGAAATCCCTTATTCACTGAAAGCATCGTTCTTTTATACAGAATTTGATTATACCGTTCTCTGTTCCTCGAACGTTACTGATAGCGCTAGTTCGTTCTTACACTTATTGATAAGCGTATCGTTTGAATGCTTTGATTGACTATTTATCGGTTTCGAAATATTGTGTAATTCTAATTAATATTCTTTATTTAATTACGTGCGGTTTTTAATTTTACTTTATGTTAGCTTATTTATTTCTGTTGCAATTTATGGTTTATATTTGAACGGTTAATTGCTATTTGGATTATTGCATAATATTCCGTTATTTTTTTTTAGTTTTTAGTTAATTAATACAATAAATATTTTATATACGAGTACACTCTGTTTAATAAACAATATTTACTTGAAATTATTTCGCGGTCGCTCACTTCTTAATGTCTTTTACAATCTCTTATCAAACTAATCTTTATTAAAACTCGCGAAAATGTAAGACGCATGTATTTATAGCAAATCGGATTCCGCGCGAGATCACACTTTAACATGTTCTGCTGGAACTGTTACAAGTGCAAGGTCTGATGTATTAGATTATTATTGTATTATTGAATTATTGTATTGTGTTATTCTATTGAAACTATTATTTATATTATATCCATGCATCAGAAAATGCAGTTCTAATAACGATAAAAATAATTTGTTTTACTTGGAAATTTAATTACATTACACCAGATTATAACAAAATCAAGTTTATTGGTCCATTTAACAATTATAGGAAAGACCTCTGTGGTGTTCAATTATATTTCTATTTATAAAATGCACCAATAATTTCTTGATTCCTGCCTCCCTATCTCAATACATTCTCAGTTTCTTTGGTGATTATCTTCCTGCTACCGTGTCGTCGCGACTTTTTGTACATTTCTTAAGGTTTCAATAAATTTCCATATTGTTGGATGATCCATCCCCAGTTGAATTTGCAACATCCGAAGAGAGTTTCTGCATGGTTATTGGTTATTTCATGATCATTGAAGACTTTATCTAAAACCAGAAACGGAGAACAGTGACGGTTGCCCACCATTCACTTTTATATTGGGTCGTTCAAAGTGTCTTCGAATCAATATAAAACAGATTGACGTTTCAGTTGTAATTCTTGTGCTAACAGATCCGCCGTTTCATATAAACAGTCTGTTGGAATAAAATCAGGTGAATCTATTATTATTGCGATTATAACAGGTGGGCTTCATTTCTATAGATGTTTAGAAGATCCAAACTCCGCAACTATTTTTCAAATATTTTATGAGATGGGAAAAACGACCATCTAGGGCAACATCTTGAATTGTACCTCTAAATGTACTTATAGCTGGCACTTCATAGTCACAAGTTATATAACTTGATCTAAAGACCAACTGCGGGTTAATAAGTTTTGTTAACTCTAACATTGCCCCATAGGTGTTAGGTAGAGGTGAGTAAAGAAGAGCCAGTACTTTACTGAATCATTCGGCCAATATGACATAAAGCTCGTGACGCGACAGAGCTGATAATTTGAACGTCTAGTCAATACACATATGTTCTTATTCTCTAAGAATCCCGAACAATATAGTAATATGCTAGAAAAATACAAAAACGGGTCTAATGTTCGGGAACACTTACATGCAATGAACGTTGTCTCCTAAATATTAAAGCGTGAATTTGAATTGGTCTATTGTTTTCCAGTAGAAACAATCCTTGATTGCCATCAAGAAATATATAGTATTTGAGTCCGTCTGGGAACACAATTTCTTGCATTAATGCTGGATTAGGTGGTGCGATGTGCAGGTCGTTCCGTTTGTGTCTAATAAGTTTTCTTAACGCATTTAGGCTTGTGATTGCACCTACAACAATTTAATAGTACATTGTCTAGATACATCATAGCTTTTTCTCGTTTTACGTATAATCAGAGCTAAATCTTATTGTGTAGCGGGGGAGATTTTATTGATTACCGCGGTTACTGTTTATTATCGAAAAGTAACAATTTTCTAAAAATTTTGGCTAAATAATCTTTCTTCGTATATGACAATAAACTAACTGGAAAGTAAATAGACTTTGTGCCGCTAGGGTAACATTAGAAGCGCAGATTTTAAATATTAGACTGAGTTGTTCTATTATTTCGGAAGTTCCTTTCATTGCAATAAAAACAGCTACATCAAATTATATTTTTTCAGGTACACCATCGTGGTTGTGCCCACAGATGTCTTTAATTATCTCATTCCCTTTTAAGTGAATTTTTCCTTTAAAAATGACTTGCTCCACATTTCCAGAACACGATAGTAGGATATTTTGCACTTGAACTGTTGAACACGCAAATATAGCCTCCACTCAAAAATATAGACATTTCTCATTAACGTTGAAGATGTTTGGTCATCGTTTGCATGAACTTTTTAATTTTAAATAACAACAATAGAGACAGTAAAGTGATATTGATTGGAACGTAATATTTTGAAATACAGGTATCAAATCAAATCAAATTCCCACATTTATAGGAATTTTCATCTCATTACAAATTATTATTACAAACACAGAAACGAGTAATTAGGGATGGATAAATTAATACTTTTATTGAAGTGTTACTAAGACAACCGATAAGTGACATGAAATATTAAAAATTAGATTATTACTAGTATTATGCTAGTATTAATAAATACTTTAGCTACTTAAATACTTATAATTATGAAGAATGCCAATATCTACAAATATCCTCAGAAAATACTGTTTAGAATTTCAATTTTGCACATTTAAGAAGCTCCCTATTCGCCATATAAACAATATTATAGTAACAAGTAATGTATAAATAAATGCTTTTCCTTGCGAAAATAGGTTTCTTACGCTACTGATCTGTTTTGTTTTGCGCTACTGACCTGTTTTATTTTATAGGCTATAAATATTATCACTTTCTGAGATATTTTCGAACTGTTGTAATATCCATAGTAATGCGACAATTATGCTGCAGAATAAGTACGTTATGCTTCTTAATGGTAATAGAAATTTATTTCGGGCAATATAAATTACTCAAAATCACTTTGTTGTTTAAGTTTTACAACAATTCTGTTGGAGTTACACCGTTTTATTTTATAAATGTTACAATATCGACTAACATGCGTCCTGTAAATATATTTAGTGAACTAATGGCACTACTTGACACGAGCATGTTATTGAGCCTCTAGAAGATTATAGTGAATCCATCGTGAGCAAAATTTTTTACACCCAATTGTAACGTTCGATTTATTTGTTTACTGTTGATGCTTAAAGATGATTGAGCTTCTGTATATGTTACACGACGATCTGCAATTATCATTTCTCGTACGGAATTAACGTTTTCTACTATTTTTGATAACGTTGATCAACCTTCGCGAACTTCATAACTAAGCTGACTACGACGCAATTCAAATTCGTGCTAGCGCCGAAGCACAGCTGTACTTGACAGTACCTCATCGCTAAAAGCAGTTTTTAAATCAAGACTATTTTTCAATAAAACAAAGTCATTGTTCGACAATGTTTACGATTTAAATCGACGTTTTTTCCGCGTTATGTTTAGTTATTGATTAAAAAACTTAAGAAGATACGCAAAGTGGTGCTGAAACTCTATATACTATTCTCCCACCTAATTTCTTTACATCTCTCACGGCTCTGTCTACAAACTAAATGTTGACATTGGGCTGCCACTATGCATTTCTGGTTAAAAATGTAAATGCAAGAATGAGTTCCGTATTATTGCAAAAAAGGTGCGTCTAAAATATTAGAAATTGAAACATATTACAGTAGACTACATTACAAATTTTTACTGTAGGATAAAATGCTTTTAATGATTTTATAGGATTGAAATATAACGTTATCGTACTTTTGACGTACCTAAATTTTACGCCCCAGAAGGACCAAACACCGTCATAAACAAGGTCTTTTTGCATTTTAAGCAAATATGTAGTAATAAAATATTGCTTTGACTTAATTAACTATAAATAAATGAAATACATTTTTGAAATGCCTATGATTTTCTGATTGCCATGATATCCAACATTTTTTGATTAAAAGGTTTGAACATAATTAAACAGTCCACCATGTAAAAAGTTTTGACTGACCTTCAATTACCTGCAGAAAAGTAAAATCGAGATTGTATTTGAATCGTTCTGGTATTTGTGATTCGAACGCTATTGAAGTGAAGTTTTATCCCTCGAATTAAAGGTTTTTGTTTGTAGTACCTTTTTTGTAATAGTTTCGCATATTTTAAATATAATACTCATCATCTTATTTGATTTATATGCTTTCATTATATATTTACGGCATAATCTGCTTTATTTGGAAGTCTGAATACTGGTAACCATTTAACCGACAGGAAGCGTTCTAACAATTTTAATAATACAGGTTCTATTTACGCCGTTGATATATTTAAGATTCAAACACGTAGAGTATTTTGTGGGAATCTAGTTCTAGTTTCTTTCACGATACAATGTTACCAACATTTTAAGTGCTGACCCTGTGAATTCTTTCAAGTTTTATACTTACAGGTATAAATAGTAGGTAAACATCCATTGTATTGGTAATATACATGTAAAACATATATTCGGTTTAATAGGTTTGATCAGCTTTCATAAACATGAATTAATAGTTAGCCATATACCATTAAGTCATTTGAACAGCACCGATCAAATTAATTGAAAAAGTAACTTCTTTTTATAAATGTAACTAAATAGTTGATTTATCTTAAAAAATATATTTGTCCGAATCCCTCAAATCTAGATGTTACGTCTCTTGTTACATTAATGTAAATAAATGTTCACAGTTGCTGTTTTCAAGATCAATATTCAGTTGGATTGCTGTAATTAGGCGACGTCAGCACTAGAGAGTTCTATCTATGCAAGATCTTAACGCTTATACTGTTTATGGACGACTGTTTAAACTGAGATCCGCAATCTAAATTCCAATGTGATAGTGATAACATTTATATTTCAATTCCATTTTTCAATATGATAGCATTTAATCAATATCTTTATTTAAAATTATTCTGTAATCGAAAAGCTTATGTACACATTTTCTGTCGCAGTTGCTTGATAGTAGAAATATCACACCTTACTAATTTTGTTTTGCAAATATCCCTGTAATATGTGTTGCCACACCTCGAAATTTAAGTAGTATCCCTCGTAGATTTTCGAATGGTTTCACAACAGTAAGGGTTACAGTAAATGTAGAACTTATAGGGTTTCTATTACACTTAGTTACTTGGAAAATCTCGTAATTGTTTAAGTACGTTTGAATTAATTTTTGTTGCTTGGGGACATAATATTTTCGTTTGATTCCAAAATATATTTCCGCAATTCTGCGACGATTTATTTTACGTTTATGCTGATTTAGAATTACGTGAATATTTTCTTCTAAGTAGATATACAACAGGGCTTCTGGACCAAATCGGAAATCGACAATCCGAAAGGCACATGACAAAGATGGCCGCCGAGTTATCTGAGGGGCGTAGCCCTAGGTGTTGAAGTGTGCCGAAGCACCGGGTGCAGAAATGGGGCCCCGGACTCTGCCCCGCAGTAGACATGGGCCCCAAGATGGCCGTCGAGTTGGTGGAGGGGCACAGCCCCAGGTGCAGGCTCAGCCACGTGTAGGAGCTTAATTCACGTGGCAAGATGGCTGACAGCGCTTCTAGACCGGAAATGGATTCCAAGATGGCCGCCAGAGTGTCTTAAGGGGCGTAGCCCTAGGTGTTGAAGTGGGGTGAAGTCCTAGATGCAGAAATGGGGCCCCGGACTCTGCCCCAGCGGTAGACAGGGCCCCAATATGGCCGCCAGCTCAGCCACGTATAGGAGCTTGTCACATGACAAGATGTCCGACGGAGAATGGGGCTCAAGGTGGCCGTCGAGTTGGTGGAGGGGCGCAGCCCTAGGTGTAAGAATGGCCTCCGCCCCGCAGAAGATGTGGGGCCAAGCCTTAGTGATAAGATGGCGTCGAATCTATTGCCAACCTAAATCTAGTTCCAAGATGGCGTCGAATCTGTTACCAACTTAAATCTAGTTCCAAGATGCCGTCGGATCTGTTGCCAACCTAAATCTAGTTCCGAGATGGCGTCGAATCTGCTGCCAACTTAAGTGTAGTTCCAAAATGACGTCGGATCTGTTACCAACTTAAATGTAGTGCCAAGATGGCGTTGAACCTGTTACTAACCTAAATCTAGTTCCAAGATGGCGTCGATCTATTACCAACTTAAATGTAGTTCCGAAATGGCGGAAGATTCAAATTTGAATTTTCCCGCCATTTCTACCAAAAAATTTTCCAAGACGATTTTTAGATTTAAATATGGCTGTTAGAATGCAAATTAAAATATCCCCCGCGTCTTGTTGCGCGCCATCTATGAGTGTGGTGACTAAGTTCATATTAAAGGTTAGGTTTGCGACTTGACTACGCCCATCTACGAGTGTAGCGACTAAGTTCATATTAA
>JAHWXV010341160.1:0-12368 GCA_024586415.1 Phrixothrix hirtus
CATCAAGTACATGCATAATATTACCTATAAAATTGCTATAGATTATATCCACATCCACAGACTCATAGCGCCATGTCAACTGACATAATTTACTATTGATACTAACTATATTATCGCAAGTTAATTTTCTTCTAATTTCTTTTACAATAGGTTTTTCATTTAGAGGTTGAAGTGAAACAAGAATTATTTCATGATCACTAATTTTTGGAGTACTCTTCACTTCAACCTTAAGCGAAAAATCGATGGATATTAGAATATCTATTAAGGTACTAGAATTACACGTTATTCTAGTATCTTTATTTACAGATTGTTTTAAGCCCAAACTATTTATTATATTTCTAAATTTATTAGAATATATAGATTGCTTAGATAAATCAATATTTATATCTCCTGTTATAATTAATGTTTTAGGAGAATCTAATAAATTGTTCAGATAATTTTCAAAAAACTCTAAAAGCAAAGGTATACTACTATAAGGGGAGCGATAAATAACACCCATCCTGATCTTCAAGAAAGTATAGATTTCTATAACAGGCAACCAGTAATTTTTTGATACACTAACTTCGTCTATTAATTTAAATTGCACGTTATTTATAATAAATATCATTGTTCCGCCTGTATATCTACTCTCAGAATAACAAATCGCAACATTATAATTTGGGATGCAGTATTCAGAATAATCTATATCTTTGGTAATTATATTTCTAAGAGTTGCACTAGAAACATTCGTGAATAAGTCTGTAACATTGGCTTTAAGTTTATCAATTGTGTGAAGATTATTTTTGAAGGCCTTGGACTTAATCTAGCCGGCTAAATCAACGGCAGTATTGCAATCGCTTGTTTAAATCCGGAGGGAGAAGCTCTTGGGCTAATCGTACGCGATACGGATATAATTTTTAATTTTTAGCAGCTTTCTGAACACTCGAATATGACAAACCAACTTGTGAGGAAAGTTTTCGTAACCTTTTTCGTGGAGAATTAAGCAATCTTGTTCTCACATCCTCTAAAACTTCATCTATCAAGCGAGATGGTCGACCACTACGTTGTCTGTTGCAAACACTACCTGTATCTCGAAATCGTCCTGCATATCTAGAAATTGACATTTTTTTTGGCGGAGGAACACCAACTAATTTAATTTGAAATGGTTGTTTTACACTCACATACGATTTCGTAGCAAAAAATATTGTTCAAGAATGGAAACCCGTTGTTCTAGGACAGACAACATTTTGTTCGTAAAACCACGTGAAACGACATAAAATGTTATACAGTTCAGAGAGAATCAACCCACACTACCGGATCTGTACCGATTGAATAGCGCTACCAACTTTGTGTCACAAAACAAAATTTCCCTTTCTTAGAAAAAAATTACCAGACATTAAAAATTGGGTAACAGGACCAAAAAATCACTCTGTAGATACACTAATTATAACAATTTGTTTTAGATCATCGTTAACTGCGTCTAGGTCAAATTAACATATTTTAGATTTATTTCACTAATTCTTTTATTGTGCGTCTTACTTAGATCTAACTTACCAATATGCGGTAATTGACTGTCTTTAACGTCCATATAGACATTGCGATTAATTAATATTTTTCTTTCCGATTGTCACTAAATACCTGTCTGGAACGTGTATTATGTTCGTTCCAGTTAATTGTTTTTGATATTTATTCGAACTCTTCTTCACGAAAATAATTATGGGGTAAAGTCTCGTTAGAATTCATTGATTATTTATTATCTGAGTTAACTTATAACCATTTAATTCAAATATATAAGGGGTACACATTTAAGGGGGCGCATCACTAAAATTAAATTTCCTTGCGGAGTATTTAAAGTTGCTTACTTACATACTTTCAATTTTCAAACATAACAATCGTCCACGTGCTTTGCGAAGGATTAAAATTTGTACAATGCACAGAGTATTATCATTCCTTTCATGAAGTGCATTATGTACAATTTTGGGAAACAACTGAATTTCATAAAGTGATTTGTTGTATATACCTATTTGCTAAACTATATTTGGTAAAGCATAAAGAGTGCCGATCTTTTTATTTTTATTTACGTATGATGTTCTTTGTTTATTTCTAAAAAATTGTGTTATTTGAATTAGTAAAAGCTCAAATAAATGAAAATGCTGCTAGAATTTGAAATCGTTAGCTGTTTTATTTAATGTATCCACAAGTTTACTTCGCTAAATTAGTTAATTACACCTTGAAAATGGAAAAAAATAGTAGATTTTACGTTATATTTAATTATTATAAAATGAATTTCTTAAAATTCATTTGTTTTGAATTAATTCTATATACTTTTACTTTATAAGAGTACATATTCAAGCTAGTTAATTGGCACCTGATCTTCAACATATTTCAATTACCTCAATAATTAATAAATAATTATTTTTTTGTCAGTAAATCACTTTTGAAAAATTTGAACATTATAGCTTCATATACTTATAGTCAGCCGTAATACGATTAAAAGGCTTACTTAAATAAAGATCATTAAAAATAGCTTTTAACTTTTTTATCCGAGAAGAAGGCATGTTTTTTAAACTTTTCCCCGCTGAAAAATTTACCGACCTCTATCCGGTTTGAAAACCACATACTTATATTTTATAGAGCATTTGTGTGTAAGTATGCCACGTTAAAGTTGGATAAATAAACGCATACGACCTTACTAGAAGGATCACGCTTCGCATCAAAAATAAAAGGAAAATGTCCGGCTGGCTCTAGTGCCACGGAGGCTAGGGAGTGGAAAGTAGTTACTTATAAAAAGAAGATGGTCGAGATAACCATAGAACACAATATCGTGGTTGGCAGGTGCAAGTTTTGCTCCCTGTGTCGCTGGAGGAAATCCCGGACTCGGTGCTGACGAGCGCCGGGTGTTCCCGAAACTGGTACGTGCTCGTACAGGAAACGACCTGAAATATCTAGAGAAAGTGGCTAGGCAATGACAAAAAGATATCTTGAAAAACGAATGAAGTATAAGATCTATATTGAATTTTAAAATTGGAACTATATATATACTTTATAGCAATTAAGAATGTATTAAAAAATAAAAAATTAAAAAACACTTTTGGTCGTTGTCTTGTTAAGACATTGAACTACCAAAGCTATAGCCCTATCTTTCAACATAATATTTGTGGCTTACATTATGACAGAAGATGGCATATTTTCTGCATCACGGATAGTACTGCAGCCCCTTAAGTGTAAAAGTTAATAATTGTGTTTCGCGTAGTAAGTTACTTGGAATGGACATTGATGTTTGTACTTCACCGAAAAATTCTCTGTTTTCTTCAGAATATAGGATTTCATTAAAATGGGATAAGATCACGTAAAAATAATTTGCATTAGGTGTCGAAATAATGATTAACTTATATCGTGTGTATTTTGTTTTTATTACAAGTGGTACCTCAAGGATAAAGGAAAATTATTTTTTGATTCAGTAAACTGTTATTTTGATAGCATTTTCGTGTATAGACATTTGCGTTTTGTCGATAATGTAAGACAAACTTAAATATTGATTGATATCAACATGTTGTACTCCATCGATAAATTTTTTTCTATAAATTGTAATTTCTTGATTATACCGTTGCCTTCAATATCAGATGGGTATAAATCGTTTGATTTTGAAAATTCTAAGGCCATTTATAGATCTTTTAATTTTGCTGAAATTAGTTGTTCTAACATTATAATTTAGTTCATTATGGTTTGCATATTTACGATTACTAATATTTCTTCAAATTCTTTTGGCAAAGAAGTTCGCATTCCCTCCAATTTATTTGGAGTATAAGTTTTTGATTAATTCATTAAATTTCTCGATTACCGTCATTAATAAAGAAGCTTTCTTGGATGCATCCTGTAAATCTTCAATCATTTCTTCATACCGTTGGCTATCTGTAGCATCCAAATTTCCTATTATTAATTTATCATTGCTTCGTAGACCGTCTGTTGTTCCTATTTCAGTCTGATGCTTTAAAAATGATTGTTGTTTTCTATGGCTAACGTGTTCAGTATGCTTAAGTAATTTGAGTTTTCGAATTGGGAAGGTTTCTGGATTCCGGTTTGTGTGTCCTTATAGGGTAGGCCAAATTGGTGTAAAAAGAGTTTAATTTTGATGTTTTGATTGTATGAAGATTATGTCTGAGGGATTCAACATTTTGTTTTAAGGAGTTCATTTCTCTTAATAACGGTGTAGTTATTTTGAATAAAAGTGTCCATGCGGATGGTTGTTTTTGAGCCGATCCTTGGTTTACGGACATAATCCGGGGTTATTCGATAAATTTTGAATTTTTATATCCTTTCAAAGACTTATTTTCGCGAGGTAGAAGGTCCTGAGATGCAAAGTAATTCATTAGCGTGCGATTTTCGTTCGCTATTAGACTAATTGTCTTTAGTTTTATAGACATTGTGGTCATACATTTCGATTACTTTGTTGGTCCATTAAATTTAGGAAGATGTTTTTCGTCCCTCCTTATTTGAGGTTTTAGGTAAACTGTCATTCCTGGCGTTATGTTGTTTTCAGTTCTTTCTTTAATTCGTTTCTTTGTAAGCTTTTCTTTCTTGTCTTCCTGTTTTAATGAACATATATATACATAATATAGGTCTTTTAAGTTTTCTCTGTGGGATGTGACATCAGTTTGATAAAATTAGTGATGTAATCGAGATGGTAAGTACTTCTCCAGTCTGTATGCCTAAGTAATGGTTCTCTAGAGGTATATCCTAATGTAGATTTAATTGCGTTATTATAGCCTAGTACTGCGTATAACATTCTGATTTTGGGGGTTTCCTATGTGTGTGTCTGTTATAGCACGCGATAGTGTTTTAAAAGCGTGAAATTATTTCTCTCTAATAAATTATCAGATATGGAATGTCTAGGTGTTGTCCCGTGGAGCGATATTTGGTGTATGTCAAATAGTTATTCTAAAACATGTTTATTAAATTCCCTATCCGCAATAATGTCTGTATGCATCCCATACCTAGTAAAGTAATCCAACAATTTTAAAGTTATTTCTAGCTCACTCTTAGTGCTGATATCGTATGCTTGCACGAATCTCGTAAATTAATCTAGTTTTGTTAGGAGCATGTGATTTTGTGTATGAAATATGTCAAGATGTAATAATTAGAAAGGCTTGTTAGCGGTTTCTGTTATGCAAACAGAATTTTTGATGGGATTTCTGTCATACTTTGCCTATAACGTTGTAGAGGTAGCCATATGACAGAAATAAGGCGATTGAAAGAACCGTCAGAGTTTCACGCATTTTTATGTTATTAATTTAAGTAATATTTAAATACAATGTAAGAATTTTTAGATACGGAAGGTGCGCGGAGTGTTAATAATTAAATTACTTAATTGTATAAATAGCAACTATAAATGGTAATATATTCAGTAGCTCACCTAATTAATAACTAGATTAACTACGAATCCTGTAATTAAATAAATTAGCGTATTGTTATATATTAAGTAATCTTATGCAACATTAGGTAATTTCAAACAATAATGATTATTAACCAGTTACCATAGATTGCGCAATGTTACACAACATTAAGCAATTTCAAATAATGCATATTATCACAAAGTAAAACAAAGAAAGGAAACTAGATCTGCATTGGCAGAACAAAGAGAAAGTCTCTAAGGATACCTACAAATAAAGAAATTCTGGAGCATTAAAACACTTCGATTTCAACTTTTGAAGCGAAGACATTAACTGCGCTCTCGTAGTGAGGTACGGATAATTTATCGGTCTTTTGAACTTAATTTTGCGGCATTGGTTGAAGACCTGGAGTGCACTTTGACTACTGAATCTGCCGTAGAAACTGCTACATTCTTCTATAGCCGTCTGACTGTTGCGTTGCAGAAAAGCAAAATGTTATAAAACCATTTATCGCTGTCAATGCATCGAAACACATTGAACTCTAGGTGACTCGTGCGGCGAAAATTTAAATCTTTCGATGTATGATCTATAGAAAGCGGGTCGATCTAAATCACGTTGCCCGCATAGCGAGGAATAGCCCGACCGCTCCGCCTAGAAGAGTAGAGAATTCAGTTACCAGGATAACAGAACTCTCGCAACACTTCAGGTGTTGGAAGCGCCCCGTTACGGAAACGTCGCCTAAAAGCATTTCCAGTCACCTTTAACAATGCCTTAAACTCAGTGTAGGTGGAAGAGCACCTCAATACGAGACAAACGGCATATTTGAATATCGGTAATAGATAAAATATTCCATGTAATCTTACCATAATTGGAATTAATAGCGCATTTATTCTTGACATGTTTATTATCACCCGTCGTTCCAAGATATGCTTATTGAGGTTTACATTACCTAATACAATTAATAGCTTTTTATTTAGCCATGATCATAATCGTTAATGTAAATAGTTCTAGCATAGTTATTCCGTTATTATAATATGTATTTTCTGATAATCACTTTGTGGTAATCAGCGAAACAAGTTGTATATTTTCATTTAACTATAATTAATACTGTAAATAGTTGTTTTATCGGTATTCAGAACAATATATAATTTTCGAAGGTATAAACCTTGTTATTTACTGATATAATTCACCTAGGTGCACCCAGTGAATCTCGCATGCGCCAAGTCCTGTTAGATTGCTGTAGAGAGCCGCTGAACCTGATCCCCACAACGAATCACCTGAGTAATCATAAATATCAATAATATTCTTTCTGTGAGCGTAATCAGTCAAACTGTAACGTCACAGGAATTAGAAAATGACGCCCGAAACATATGAATAAGACATAAGGAATAACACCTAGAGTAGAAGATAACTCGAACAATAATTAGAAATAACGCCCAAAGGAGCGGAAATAAATTAGAAAATGACGACCAAACAAACGAAATAACAAAATTGCATCAAAACCGCCTGCAACCGTATACAGTTAGAAAATAACGTTTGAAAACCGTCCGAAAATATTAAAAACCATCCGTAAATATTTAAAACCGTACAACAACCATCAATGTAAGTACACTGTATAATACATTTTCTAGACTGTTACAGATTGCAGAAAAATGTCTCAACCGGGAGATGAAACAAAAACAACTTGGATATATACATTAAGGGAAGATTCATTACGCACCAATTTAAGTAAAAGAAAACTAGATGACCAAGGAACCGTGAACGATTTAGAAAAAGATTCTCAGAATATATCAAAACTCACCGCGCCGAACGAGAAACCGAAAAGATGTCTCAAACTAACGGGCTAAAACAATCCTTAGAGGAAGAAGTTGAAGAATATACACCGAATCCCCAAAAACTAAGCACATTCACGTTAAGACGCACTAGAGCCTGCAGTGCCATCAGAAAATGAAATTTAAAATTCGACGGAAACACCGATCACATATCATTTCTAGAAAGAGTACAAGAACTCAAGGAATGTTACCAATTTAACTAAATAGGAATTCTTATCGCTCTACTGGAATTATTAAAAGGAAATTCACTGTTATGGTATAGGGACAACAAAGAAGATTAGCTAAATTGGTAATACTATACCGAAAGTTTCAAAACCAATTATTTATCGCTTTACCTTTTATTTGAGATACAAGCAGAAATTAGATCAAGAACTCAAGGGACTGGTGAATCAATAGAAGCTTATATAACCACACTAAAAACTATTATACAATGCTACGGTCAGTATAAACTGGAAGAAAGACTAGAACGAATCTACAAACATTTAAAACTGGAATAAAAATATATATCCGCCGAAGATATTTCACAAATTTAGACGAATTAATGAGAACAGGAGAAGAATATGAAAGTAACTTACCACAATGTAAATTGTTTAAAGCATTGCTATGACCAACACAAGCGTACGTATCAGAAACCGCCTATCTACCGAAAATCGAAAGAAAACCTGTCATGGCAATAGAAGTTACAAAACAAAAACCGACAACATCGCCATATAAAATTGCAACACAGCACTATATACCGTCTGAATACAAAAGAAAACAATCCTGCTGGCGATGTGGAACCCCAGACACCGGAAAAGCCAATTTACGCGAAACCCAATTAATTGTCCTCTTATTGCGGAAAAACAAATATTTTAACTCGAAATTGCAATTGTAAACAATAGGTAACCCCCAAAATCAATTTTCAACAGAACATACCGTAAAAGGAAAAACGCAACCAGAAGAATAGCAAAGATAGCTAATATTCGTAATGAATATACAACAACCGACGAGAAACCTTAGTCACCCAAAAACCGGAAATAGGTAACTCAAACAAACAAAAACAAAACCCAAAATTTACCGGAAATCAAGCTCCTTAGATAATGCTATTCTTAAAGGTCGAAATAAGAGGACAGACACTTTTGGCACTGATAGAGGCCGCAACAAAAAAGTTATTTATAAATGAAGAAATTGCAATAACTCTGCAAGTATATAAGAAAACCGAACAACCGACAACGAATAAATAAATACAAACGACCACCGGAACTACAGCTTTAATTCTCGCCAACATCCCGGTATTATTAAAAATACATTTGAGAAGAGTTTAGTTAACTTTTGGAGTAATAATCGACCTGACCATGAATTTAATCCTAGGTCTTGATTTGCTGAAGCAAACCCATGCTCAAATCGATCGACTAAAGTCTTAAGAATTCCGTCCGGAACTTAGCCATTACAATACCGGCAAGGTGTTAACAATCTGCGGCCTAAAAACCTTACAGGTTGCCGAAGAAAACCGTTTAAAAGAATTTCTCACAAAAAACCTGAACAACACTGGAACTACCTATAAAATAAAGCATACAATTAAGTTGGAAGGATAACACAGCATCGATAAAATAACGATATTATCCCCGGAGCCCCGCACTTCAAAAATTAATCAACGAAGAAGTAGACAAAATATTACAAGACTGCAATCTCGAACTTTCGCATAGTTCTTACAGATCACCTGTAGTATTAATTAAAAAACCGACCGGAAAATACAGATTCTGCATTGATTTCAGGGAACTTAATTAAATGACAGAAACAAATGTGACGTCTGTCCGATACCATTAATCGAAAATATTTTAAACAAATTAAGAGAAACTCGATGTTAAAAACGGTTACTAACAAGTACCGTTAGAATCGGAAAGTAAACCGTTAAGCGACTTTACAGTCCCCGGAAAAGTATTATTTCAATTCCGAGTGACTCCATTTGGATTACATAGCGCTGGAGCAATGTTTCAATGTCTCCTAGATTCAGTCATAAGACCTGAAACGAAACCCTATGCATTTACAAATCTAGATGACATAATAATAACTGGAACTTCATTCGAAAACCACCTGCAAAACTTACAAAAATCTTTAAAAAATTGATGGACGCAAACTTACAGCTACAAACAGATAAATGCAATATATGCCAAACCAAAATAAAATACATAGGACACGTTTTTAATGAAAAAGACATAGAAATCGACCCCAAAAATGTACAGGCAGTACTAAAAATATAAACTCCGAAGAATATTCTGAAGCTTTTAAGTATGGCATCCTCGTACCAGAAATTCATCCCTAATTTCGCACGTATCGCTGCACCGTTACATAGTATCCTCAAGAAGGAAACTAAATTTAACTGAACCGTTACGCAAAAAAATGTATTTCGAACTCTAAAAGACCAGTTAAACAACACCCCAGTTTTACCTTGCCCATATTTTACGAAAGAATTCGTACTCTAAACCGACGCTTCTGACGAAGCCTTAGGAGCCGTTCTATCACAAGATACCGGAGATCAAACAGGAGGAGTAATTGCTTACGCAAGCCGATCGTTAACACCTACAGAAAAAATTACTCAATACTCGAAAAAAACCCTATCAATACTATTTGCAATCCGAAAATTCAAAATGTATATCGAAGGATATCATTTTCGCGTAATAACAGACCATGGGTCGATATAGTGGCTGAAAGATAAATAAATCAAATTTGACAGACCGTGCCGCAAGACGGCTTATGGACCTACAACAACACAACTTCACGCTACAATACCGACAAGGTTCATTAAATATAGTTGCCGACGCACTGTCAAGAAATTCGATAATAACCACCGTCATTTCAATTCAAACCATTACACCCCAAACATGTCAATAGATAGAAACATTTAAAGCAGCTATAGAGAAACACCCAGAGAAATGCAAAGATTTTAATATCGACAAAGAAAACATCTACAGAAAGATCCCGTCTAAAACAGAAGACGTAAATAAAAATTTACAACATAGCTGGAAATTATACGTGCCGAAACATTTAAGAAAAGCTGTAATTGCAGAATATCATGATACCCCAAGTGCACGCCACTTAGGAATAAATAAAACAATATACCGAGTAATACTTAATTATCATTGGCCAAGAATGCAAACTAATATCAGAAGATACATTCAACATTGTCAAATTTGTCAACAACATAAACTGACACAATAAAAACCGGCTGGGAAAATGGGATATACAAAAATAGATAGATCGTGGTATACTATAAGCACACATCTTATAGGTTCGATAATAAGATTAATAAAAGGAAACCAATTCCTTGTAGTTTTTCAAGATACATTGACAAAATGGGTAGAAATCAAGTCGCTGTTTCCACCACTGCTAGAATCATAATAGAAGCTTTAAAAGAAAAACTTATATACCGATAACGGTTCACAATACGCAAACAAATTATTTCTAGCATAATCTTTAATGCATCTTCCATTCGTGCAGGATTTCTTGATCGCAAATATCGGCTAGGGGTATGTCTCCTTTAGTCCGGTCGGAAATTAATTTTTGTAAGACTAATATACATGTGTGTATACATTCATCATGAGACGGGTTAATAATCATATCGTAGTCCTCATTCATTTGTCACAATAATCTAAAAATTTTCATCTTTCCGGAATCGATTAGTGATTTCTTCTAAGAAAAGGTTATCTCTAAAATTATTTATCAATTTGTTCTTTAATTCATCCCATGTTTTTATATATTGTCTAGGTCTAATAGATTCAGTTGCTTCGGTTAATTTAGAAAAAGGGGTGGTTAACAATGAATTATTTATATGGGCTAGCCTGTCGGAAATGAAAATTGTTCAACTATCATGCCGGTCTGACATATTCATTTAACGAGTATTACAAGGTCTCCATTACATTCTTCACTTTGGTTTAATAAGCTAAGGTGAAATCCAGGTAACAAAAGAATTGAGAAATTTTGTAAATCTAAATTTTGTATGTGAGACATTGTTAAATGTTTTTTGTCGCTCTTGTGGATTGATTGATTTATAATGTTTTGTAATTGACTAATCTGTCCTACTAAATCGTCGATTATAGACATATGTTTTAATTGATGCTATTATATATACCGCATCTGAAATTAAATTTTACAATTCTAATTTAAATCTAACTTCGGTAATTGTTTGATTGTTTCGTAGTAAATAAATTTACCTTGAAACGGGGAGTTTATAATTTTTAAGTAAAATATTGTTTTCTTTTAAGGTTTGCAATATCTAATAACGACACCAGTAATCTAACAACCGACTGCTTTTTTTTAAGTAGTATGTTGAAATTGCTGATGTTTATTATTAGTTTCTTAAGACTAATTTATTTTTATAACAATTTGTTTGGTGCTTCAGGTGCAACAAAGATTTTTCTAATTTAAGCAAAAGCCATTTTATCATTGCGCCACTTGCTAATAAATGTTATGCTTACATTAATACCTATCATCTCTATCGGCGTCCAAAACTGAACTCAGCGATGCTTGACTGGGGCGTTGTTACACTTTAGGCCGCTTACTTGACATTTAAAGTACTCATCTTTGTAGTCTTAACTTCGTTTAGGGATGCTTTCCTTTAAAACACTGCTTTGGTTGCGTATTCCTTGGCGTTTGCATGATTCTTGTTCAATTTTAAAGTCTTCGTTTCTTCGTTGATGTTTCCACCAAAGTAAGTATTGAAATTCATTATCAAGCAATTTTTGTCTCGATATTATAAAGGAATCCTACTGACTGCGCCAAACAATATTCGATATTATTCGAAAGACTTTTTAAAAAATATTTATTTAATAAAATCAACAAACGGAGTTTTTAATACAATTAGTTTTTTAGATATGTTGCCTTATCTACGGGATTACTATAATTGGCGTTTTAAATTTATTTAATTTCCGCATATTCGAATACCTATTTATCTTCATCTAAGAATGTTCAGTTAATAATGGTTATTTTGTGTAATTCTGCTATCTTAAAAATGTATTTTGCCTTAAAGGTTTTTCTAAATCAAACAAACATGGACAAACAGATAGAATGTTTTGTCAGATTTAATTATTATAAAAACGGCCAGTCTTAGTTATAGATAATTTACATATATACATATATACATATATTATCTATATATATATATATATATATATATATATATATATATATA
>JAHWXV010341179.1:0-13185 GCA_024586415.1 Phrixothrix hirtus
ATAGGTTTCAAACTAAGATCAAATTCGAATTGTAATTAGCCACTTTATTAGTAAGAAATAAATGATTTACAGTCTTAAGACTTCTTATTTAAATATATAAGCATACGTTCAGATCTTAAAACAGTGCACTACAAAGCGTAGTTCAATTATAATATAAAAATAAAGGTAAAATCTGAATAGAAATTAGTTATTCAACATATACAGTTCCGAGCATAAATAAATTTTCAAAACATAGCTTACAAGCAAGGTTAACTAAATGAAATACATTAAATTGTATCACAAGTTAAACGTTCATAAAGTATAATAATATAAATGTGTACATCGAGCTCGGTAAATACATAGTACAGGTAAAAAGCCTATAAATAACACCTAAAATGAATAACTGATTTTAATTGAATTTAATTTAAATGAAGTCATGTCTAACATGTACATGTACAGAGTGTAACAAAACCGAAACTGCAGATATAATTAATCTAGAACCGTTAAGAAAGCTCAGTTCACACTGGGGAGTAACCGTGTCAATTTATTTTAATAATTTTTAGGCTGAGATGATTATCGTTGTAGCATCGATTAGTTTTAGAGGATTGCTGTTACTTCTAAAATACGTTCCTTGACCTTTTCTCCGACTTATATAGAGCTGACCCGCGATATACAAGTTCCAGTGTTTGGATTAAGTCCCAACATCTACTACGATCAAGAAGGGGCTCAAACGAACACTCGTTACACGTCTAAAAATAATTTTGGAATTCACAATTTTAATTTGTATTTGAATATTATTTGTTAATTAAGATGTTTATACCTAATGATATATAATAAAACATTTTATCGAATTAAATTTAGAAATCGGCTGCAGAATGTTGATAAGCTACTATCTAATTTGAAGCATCCGCTTTCGGATGTTTGGCAGAAGATTGAGTTTATACATTCATCGCTACTATTGTAATTGTTGTACGCGCTAGTTCAGTTCTTGTGCATAAATATTAATTGAGAATTACTTTGTGTTTTGAAATTAATTTGTATATTTCAGAAATGAATCTAAATAACCTAAACAAATCTTCGGGATTAAAAGCATATTTTAAAATAAAAGATTTAAAAAAGAAATGCCTTATACCATGGTAAATATTGAAATTGCGGAAACAAGATTTGGGAAGTCGCCAAAAGTCGAATTAGAAGAATACAGGGTTTTCTACCAAAACGGATGACTGGGGCAATTGAAGGAATTTTTTTTAAGTTTTATATTAAAATTAATTTTATTTGATAACAAACAGAGTTGTAAATTAGCAAAATTCAAGCCTAACGCATAAGAATTAATTTTCAAGGGTGAATAGGCACCCAATACGGTTGATGTTGAAATAATAGCTCTAGTCTAATAATATTAATAACATACATCCTGTGGTAGCGTATCTATTTAAACTATTATGAATTGAAGTACTATTTCTGCAATTAGCGATGCAATTATATAAAAATTTCGAGAAGTTTAGCGACAGCATTTTCCTTTAAATCAGGCGCAGAAATTAAAATGGTATAAATTAGCAACTCAACATATAAGGTAGTAACAAAAGCTATTATATAAAGTAAGCTTAATCAAGATCTATGTAATAAATTAACTGCAAATTTGTGTGCTTTAAAAAGATTAAAAGTATTCGTTAATCAGACGGAAAGGGTAGTCGCTAAAACTAATCGCAGTCATCGTGTTCATTGAGAGGATTTAAGTTCCGGGTTTAAATCACGCGTTCGTACCGATGTAATATTAAATCTAAAACACATAGATATAAAAGATTTTTTAGATGACGTATTTTTCCTCTTTAAATCTAGAGTTAATAATATTTTTAAAAAATGCCTCTACTAAAACTTAATTTATACGTTAGAGGTAAATTTGTTAAAATTAGTAAGGATGACAATAAGGAGGAAACGTTTGAAACTAAATGTTTTAATACCAAAAATGCTGTGATAGACGGCAGTACAAATTTGTAGAAGTATAGAGATCACGTAACCGATAAGATTGTTAATAAATTAGAATTTCAAGAAAAATATAGGGGATGGGCGTTAAAAACATACTTAATTTTAGAAATAAATGTAAAATAAATACGAATCAGGCCTGGGTAATGAATCATAATTCATTAGGCTTTCGGAATCCATTGCTATAAAACATGCATGTATAAATGTTAAAAATTATAATAATATGCCTGTTTTGCTTGGTCAGTAGTATCTGCTCTATATCCTACAAATGTGCACTCTGATAAGACTACATCATATCCACATTATAATTCGGCTCTAAATTTTACTAACATTAAGTTTCCCGTTATGCTTAACGATATAGAAAGATTTGTAAAATTAAATAAAATTTCTATAAACGTTTATATAATCGAATTAATTAAAATTGATAAATATCAAGTAGTGCCAACACGATTAACAAAACCTAAAATAGATACGCATTTTAACTTGCTTCTAATTGCCAACAAATATTTTCTTCAGTATAATTCAAATAATAGTAGTGATGCTAGTACTAACGTTGATAATGATTGTGAAGTAAAGTTTCATTATTGTTTAATAGAAAGTTTATTGAGATTACTATCTAACTAATTGTCAAAACGTGAAAGTAAAATATTTAGTTGGGATAGGCGTCTAAATTATTTTCAGTCAAATTAAACCGAATGAACATTTGGAATATTGCCAAAAATTAAATAACTGCAAAATACCCTTTCCCACATATAATCATATAGAATTTAAAAATTATATAAATAAAATGAAAGCCCCATTTATAGTTTACGCAGATTTTTAATCTATTCTTGAACCTCTAAAAGTAGCCAATCGGTATTCGAAGACACCTAAATGTCAAACACATACGGAATTTAGTGCGAGCTATTACTTTAAGTGTTCTTATGATCACTGACTTGCCCATTATAGTGCAAATCGAGGTGTTGACTGTATGGTGTGGTTTGCAGGACAGATACAGTGCATTGCGCAAATTATCCAATATAAATTAAAAAGTATCGTTCCTATGAATACCCCTGTCATCTCTTTAAATAAGGCGACAAAAACGTGTCATATTTGCGGAAAATATTTCTATGAAAAGAGCATACATGTAAGAAACCATTGTCATCTAACGGGTGATTTTCGCAGCTTTGCTCATCAGGCTTGTAATTTAAATTTTAAAAATTCTTTCGTAATTCAAGTTGTTTTCCATAACTTATCTCGTTACAATGCACACTTTATTATTATTAGATATCTTGCGAAATTTAGTAAAATTACCGCATTGCCTATTAATAAAGAAATGTACATATCGTTTGCAATTAGGGATAAAGATACGACTATAAAATTTCGATTTATCGATTACTCCGGGTTTATGTCCTCGAGCTTGGATATGCCAAGTTCCTATTTAACAGATTATCCTAATTTAGAAAATGAATGATTGAATTACGATGTTGAAAAGATACAATTATTGAAAATAAAAGGGATAATTTCCTACGATTTTATCGATTCGTTTAAAAAATTAAACTCCCCCGAACTACCGGCAATAATATTTTTTATAATAAACTAAATGATTCAAATATAAGCGAGTTAGAGTATAAGCATACGCAAAAAGTTTGGCATGTGTTTATTATTAGCAATTCAGAAGAATATTTGGATTTGTATTTAAAAACCGATATTATACTTTTAACGGATGTATTTGAAAAGTTCCGAAATTTATGTCTTAGCACGTATGAATTAGATCCGGCGCACTATTATACGTTACCCGGGTATTCATGGAATTGTATACTAAAATATATTCGCTGTAAATTAGAAATTTTAAAATATGTGGACATGTTGCTTTTCATACAAATGGGCATAAAGGGTGGAATATCACAATGGTGTCAAATTATGATCCTAGTAAGCTACCAAAATATGTATTATATGTAGATGCTAACAATATTTATGGGTGGGCAACGAGTCAGTACTTACCTTCGATGGATTTAAGTGGGTCGAAAATTGTAATAATTTTAATGTTATGAGCGTAGCCGGTGATTATTTAACGGTATATATTTTAGAGATTGATTTAGAATATCCTCAGCGTCTACGCGATAAACATAAAGATCTAGCTTTTTAAAGAACATTGTGTACCGCCAAATTCAAAATTTTCAAAACTTATGCTAGCTTTACATGAAAAACGAAAACATATCATTCGCTATCGTAATTTAAAGCAGGTATTAGAAAATGGGGTAATTCTAACTAAGATACATCGAGTGCTTGAATTCAAACAGGCTTCTTGATTAAAGTATTATATTGATTTAAATACCAATCTTTGGCAGAGCGCAAAAAATGATTTTGAAAAAAACCTATTCAAATTAATTATTAATACTATTTTCGGAAAAAGCTTGGAAAATATTCATAAACATCGAATTGTTAAGTTGGTAAATAAATTGGAAGGAAGGTGCGGAGTGAAAGGTTTAACATCTAGTCCTAATTTTAATAATCTAACTATTTTCAATGAAGATTTCTTAGCAATAGAGCTAAACAAAACCAAATTATATTAGTAAGCCTTTATATATTGGAATGTCTATCTTAAGACATATCTAAAGTTTGCATTTATAATTTTCATTACAATTATATGTTGAATAAGTTTGATATTAATGAAATTAAATTGTTGTATACCGATACAAATAATCTTATCTATAAGCTTACTTGTGACGATGCCTATAAAACTATGATTAGCGAGGACATTAGTATATTCCATACTAGTGACTACCCAAATGATGCTTATAAAATTTCTTAATAAAAAGATACCTGGCCTAATGAAAGGTGAGCTAAATGACGAAATTATTATTTATTTTATAGGCTTAAGATCTAAAATGTATACATACAAACTTGAAGAGAAAAAATGCGTAAAGAATCTGAAGGAATTAAAGGTAGCGTTGTTAGAAATAAAATTGATTCTGAAAACCATCTCAGCTGTTTAAAGAACAACATTACAAAAATAGTAAACCAAAGAACCATCAAATGGTTTGCACAAAATATTTATAGTATAAAACAAAATAAAGTTGGATTAAGTGCTTGTGATCATAAAAGATATTTATTAAAAGATTCTTCAGATACGTTATATGGAGACATTATTCTATAATGAATATTTAAAACTATGAAATACTAAGCAATAAATAAAGCTGCTTTTGTATTTGCAATTATTTTATTCTATTTAACTATTATACAAATCAAACTTAAGAACTAATTAAGTAAAACAGAAGCATCTTCCCGCGTAGGTATGGGAAATCCCAACCATTTGATGTACATCTTCTTTCCTTTGCATTTCAGCACTTTTTTAACTAGGTAGACGTCATCGTGAACGGTTTTCTGGAGCTCGTGTTCATAGAAACCGCCGAGAACGGATTGATTCTGCATGTTAACCAGTTTATAGGTAACGGGATTTGTAATTTATATTTTAGCAATTTGAAAGAGTTCAGTGGACCAATTGGGAGTAAATATTTTTTCAAAAAGGTTTTTACATGTACTGATTCTAACTACATCGCCTGCTTTGTAGCGATGTTTGCCGAATATCTTCAAACGATTGGATACGTTACCAAGGTTGATGATATAAGTGACGTCAGTAGGCTTCGTTCTAATAGTTCGATGTCTACGATTGTTATAGCTATTGGCGACATCGTCCTACGCATCGATTCAACATTATTTTCCGAGAAGACTAAATGTTTTAAATAAATCTTGCTTAATGGTTATAATAACTCGTTCTGCCATTGAATTTGCATTTGCAACAATGATTGTTGTTATAGGTCTTCATTAACTTTGCAAATTTTCATTGTAAAACTTTTACCGTTATCAGTCTGCAAATTTTAAGGAATACGTTTATCACAATTTTTTAAAATCGAACTTATAGCTTTAGTAATATCTTCACCGGTTTGTGATTTTAACGGACAAGCCCATAAAAATTTCGAATAATAATCAATAACAACTAAAATATATTTGTAATTTTTATTTTGTTTGGTATAAGGTATAAATTTATTCGCCTAAACCTGCCTGACACAAATCATCAAATCCCTTTATGATAGTCTTTCTTCTAGGATAGTTTCTCCTAGCAGGTTTATGCAGTTCCTTTACAATTGGTTGTTTATACATTGTTACTTTAACAAATAGCCGAAGCTTATTGATGACCTACACGTAAAAAGTTGTTATTTGTAGGCATGTATATGTAACCAGCCTCGTCTAGCTCTTCTAAAGTTGCGATTATTTCGTTATCGTGACCTGTACGACCTGGAAGCTTTTCAGCCCAAAGAAGCTGTAATTTGTCAAGTAATTTGTGAACGCTGTCCCAATACTTGTACTCTTGTGAATTTCTATTAGAGTACACCTTTTTGAAAAGTTGACCACCTAGACTACTACTATAGCGTTTCTTTTTTCCTTTGTGTGCTGCTTGAACAGCCGACATTTCTTGTCTTTTACCTTCATCCAATATACGAGGTGCGGCAATTGAGTAATGAGACTGTTGCGAAAAAAATATTACTTATGATTTTAGTCATATTTAGTATAATCTCCTTCAAAGTAGTTCCCTTCTACTTGCACACACTTACCCCAACGCTTCTGCCACTGTTGGTAACATTTCTGGAACTCTTCTTTTGGAATGTCCTCCAACACCCTCGTCACAGGTTTTTGGATATCTTCTGTTATTTGAAAATGGTGTCCCTTGACCACCATTTTGACTCTTGTAAATAGAAAAAGTCGCACGGAGCGATATCGGGTGGATATGGTGGCTATGGTAGTACTTAAATGCATTTTGAGGTTAAAAATTGCTGAACAGACAGTGAAGCATGGGATAGCGCATTATCGTGATGAAAAATCCAATTATCAGCAATGTTTGTACGGACACGGAGGACTCGTTTTCGAAGTCTTTCTACAATTTCTTTGTAGAAATATTGGTTACATTGTTGACATCAGTCCGTGAGGTTGATGGTCGTCCACTTCAACATTCGTTCTGCCTTCACAAAACATTTTATGCTAACAAAAAACTTGAGATCTTGACATAACCTTATTTCCAAAAGCCTTCTGAAACTTACCGTAAGTTGTCGTCGCATTCTCACTCAATTTAACACAAAAAGAAATGACATACCGTTATGCAATATTTCGCGATTCCATTTTTGTAACGAGAGACAAAAACACGTGTTCCCTTATTACAGCACAACTCACGACTGAATGGCAGTATCAATGTTCCGTTTGGACTAGAAGTAGCCTAGATATCAAGGTCAAAGATGGAGCGCCTGCGTAAGCTGCAGCCTTGCCACATATTGCAAAAAAATCAGTCTCATTACTTAATTGTCGTACCTCATGGGTTTAATTACATTTATATACTTGTGAGACTTATTTCCCTTAATTTGATCGAGAGAACTATAATCACTTATAACGTTTGTTTTTAATATAATTTGTCTATAGTTGTCTATCGGATTGTGTAACTTGTGACAAGTTCGGTTTCTTCATAATCAAAAATTCACATAAACCAGACGTGCCTTCATATTTGTGTCATTTAAGAATTAGATCGTTGCCTACAATTTTTACAGCATATTTATCGATGTTCCACTTATCGTCACTGTATACATGATTAAAGCATTTTTACTTTAGTTGTTGATTATATACTGATCGAAACCTTTTCTATATCTGTCAGCTTTAATGTTAAAGTCTTTATGAATACTTAGAAAGCCGTAAGAATCTTGCCAGCACTTTGAAGAGATTTCTCTAAATTCATCGTAAGACATCCGTCCCTACATGATCTTCGTAAACATGATTTAAATTCTGGTCATCCTGTTTAAATAGCAACAACTTGTTGGCATTGTCACGAATTAAATGCTTAGGTATTCGGGTATAGGTTTGAGATAGGAATAGCCTACCGCATTATTTGTACCCATTCTAAAGTACGCACTAATCTTGTCGTGATTCGAGCATACGATGTCGTCGAAGATAAATACTGAGTCAGGCTTAGTGTTCCAGGTAGGTTGATTGTCTTCGTTTACATTAAACGGATAGTAATTTACGCCTTTAATGGGTCTTATTGGTATTTAGGTTAATGAAGCTATTTCGAAAAAATATAGACATTTTTAAATTTTAAGCCGTTTTCATCAACAAGTAACGTAATCATCACATTTGTTTTACCGCAATTCGAAGGGCCTGATATAATTACTCGTATACTGTCGCTCAACAGCTTCCCATGTTTACCATATTTGTTACCGCTTTTCTCATCTACGTTATCAAAGATAGATAGGGACAAAGAACACTTTTGCTTTACCAACTTCATGTTGGAAAGTTACCTAACTACATACTAACCTCAAAGTATTTGTAACCACGGCTTTTATATCTATTTTTAAAATAAAATACATATAATACATACTATTTTAAACCAATTATAAGCTTATATTTTATTAACTTCTAAAGTAATAGGATTATATTTAATAATTGTATCGTGCAATATCAGGCAATAGGCGATTGCACCTTGCGGAAAACGTTTCAACGTCCCCATCTCTAACTTAATGTCAACGGTGGTGTTCTTAACATTTTAATTTTGCTTAGAACAATCGATTACAAATACGGGGCATTCCTTAAATTGTGTGTAGTTGAATAGAGAACTTCGCTCTCTTTCATAGTAGTCCTGCTGAACGTTTGCATAATTAATATACGCCTGAGCATAATTGTTTTCAAAGTCCAGTTGCATATATTCGTATGGATACTTTTCTGAATTTAAATGAAGCGATAAATGTATGACGTCCAAGTGTTTAAAGTTTGATGAATCAACGTTTTTTTGATCTTTTTGAAAGCCAATCAACACCTAACGAGGCATTTCCAAATTAATAAACCTTTTTATTGGCTAAATATCCATTTTAGCGTTTTTAATTGCATGTAACTCTTAAATCTCCCAGAGACGAAAAGGTAAATAAATTTCCGGATTTTATTGAGGGAATCGTATAAATCGAGCTTGGCTTGATCGTTGAGTGTTAAATGAGGCATTTTCCAACTAATTCCTTTCACATCTGTTGTTACATCTGCAGCACCTTTATAACAATTTTTATAAGTCCTTGCTGTTATTAGAACCAGTTCCTGACGCATGTTAATAATCGGTTTTTTATACACGTCGCAAAACCTGGTATATTTTTTAAGGATATGCAGGCAACGAAGCGCTTCTCAAGTGGATCATATTGAAAATATTATTTACCGCATTTTCAACGCTCCATCCGGTTAAATTTAATATGTTCAGATCATCAGACGTGTAAGATGCATAACCTTTGATGGTACTCATAATTCGGGGTATTTCGCAGAAATCGATTCTTTTCCGCCCAATTAATAGCGTATTTCCTCGAACAAGAAGCATGGAAAATTTTTGTAAACTCGTACGCCTTACTTTCAGCTTCCGGTAGCTTGACTTCTTTTGCCGATCCGCTAATATAGATATAAATATTGTGCGTATCCATTATTAGTTTCTGATTTTAAATTAAAATTATTACTTCGTTTGAATGTTCATATGTTTAGAGCCGTAGCAATAATAAGTATGCAGTTCTTCCTTGTCAATGTCATCGTTGTAAGTATAGCTCTTGAAGAAATTAAATTGAGACACTTTTTATCTTGTTCTATCTCCGATGGATCGATCTTAGAAATTGTTTTTCAACAGGTGATAGCAGCTCTTTAGAACAGCGTCTCTCTCTATTAAAAGCAGATTTCCAACTAGGTACACGTGGATTTGAGCTATTTCTTTTATAGTCATCATCTGCACTGCGGTCATATTCGTTAACATCAACAACGATTCTAGGCTGATACTGCGCGGAACTCGATGATTGACTCCTAAATCTGAGACCCATCCTTCTTCAGTTCAAACTTCTGTAGCGCTAGGCACACCGAGAACGGCTCGTCACCAAAATCAATAGGTCGATCCAACTGCTCTACCATATCGATAGAAATGTTTCTTATAGTCTCTGTGTTAATTTTCAAGAATGGCGGATTGATAGATTTAAGATTGATACTCTGACCTGGAGCTATGTCAGAGATGCCAAATTCGTATATAGTGTGTACTGGTTCACCGTTTCTATCTGCTCCTTTTATAATGTCACACTCTACATTAACATGCGTGTTAGGAGACTTCTGAAGAAGTGTGAAGTATGTTTGCTTTTAATAGTTAGGATTTGAAGCCTAGCATACGCCCGATACTTTGAGGTTTTCTAAAATCAATGTCGTATGCACTCTTCAACTCGCACTTCTAAGTGTTTGAATTCGCTCTTACATAAAATCTATCTGCATTTGTAGTAAACAATTTCAAAAGACTATGGTTTATATATTCGCTTATATCGTCAATTTTGTAGGCGCCATGCGGAATCTCAATTGTTCTTTCGTTTTTCTTTTCGTCAATGAAGTGGAATTTATTGTTTTCTTGGGTAATATTTCGTATTGAGTTTGGAACGTGAAAACCAATCAACCTTAATATGCATGTGTCACGATTGTCTACTTTCCACATAGGATAAATCAGCGATATAGCTTTGTTACCCGTACCTGTTATACTGAACGTTCTTGCCTTGACGTATGATACCGCTGAGTAGTGAATATCATTTTGCAACCTTTACCTTTATAGAAAATTTAAACATAAATGACCACAAACTACCATATTAAAATCTTGATCATGCTCAACATTATAATACATTTTACAGCCCCGAAAATAGTCTAACAGATTTTGAGGGGTCCAAGGTCACCAAAGCTATCATAATAGAAACCGTTGCTCTTATTCTTCTTATAGCAAGTCCAGTGAGTTCCAGGCCCCTCTTGATTAAGGACACCTCTGAAGTAGGAAATATTTATTGCGTACTTCTTCAAATCCACATGGGTCAGCGCTCGTCGGGGTAACTTTAGGAGTTTTTTGAATTATTACGTGGCGATAAAGAAAAGGCCAGAAATAGTGCGCTGTCACTCTTATAAGGTCTTAAATAAATCCCACTGCCTTTCTTTCCAATAGAAACCGCTTCCATAACTCGATCATGTCTTTGAGTTTCCTTCTGCAACCTTTTTGCAGCTTTGGTATCATTATCTGCCGTAGAAATACCACTAGCATCGCCTACCAACGTCCCTGCAGCGGATAAGTCCGCAAATAGAGGTATTAAGAGTGGATGAAACCCACCTGATTTAGGTAGCGGTATTACGCGAGGAACTTTAACATTTTTTCGACCTCCAATAGCTTTTATGGTAATACGAGCGGCAGTCATGGTCGGCTTTATTAAACTTAGTAAACTGCCTCCGACCGAACTTCCAATATGTTTCACCGAATTTTTGATCTTTAGGATATGTTTGTTAAAACATACGCTTCCTCTTTTCCTCTTTGAAATAGCTCCAAGTCATTTGCGACGTTTCCGCATCTTATTGCGTGCCAAGCAACCCAGCCTAACCTTTCTTTAGTTTTCATGGCCGTTCCTACAGCTAGTGCAGTTGATTTTTCTCCAAAAGTTGCGTCTTCAGCTTTGAGCCTTTGCCAAGCTCTATCTTCTAAAATACGATCGGCTTAATGTCTTTCGCTTACATCGTTGCTTAGTCTGTAACTTGTATCATGGTGTTTACAGGCGACACCTGGAGGATTTATACCTAGGTCACCGTGGGTGAGCTGTTTTTCTAATTTAGTTCATGCACCACAATATTGATATCCAGACAAGTGAGCTTCAAAAGGTAACTTGTTAATAAGTGTATTCATAACACCTTCACCTTTTCTCTGACTAATCATAACTAATCTGTTTTTAAAATTTTAGGGGTATTTATAGTCGTCACAACTACAACAACAACAACTTAAAACGATGTAATAAAACAATCTAATAAAAATAAAAAACTTATTTATTTGTTTATATTATTATATTAAATTATACATAATATCTTTTATAAATATTTTTGGAAAAATATTAACAATCTCAGCTATAAACGTAGTCTTTTCCATCATTCAGCGTTAGAAAATCCAAATTTTGCAATAAGAACTTGTCTTTATATAATGTGTTTGTTTCATCGCTTAGACCCTCGTTCTGGAGAATTGCAGCTACTTTTGTACGAATAGATCACTTCATTTTGTGACGATTAAGAAAGCCCAATTTTTTATTTAGTACATCTCTAATCGAAAATAATGATTTTATACCGTTCTAGAAAAACTAAATCGTGTTGATCTCCTGAATTATCCTAATGATTTTTTCTCCCTTAAAATGTGTGTATAGGTCAATTGTAATTCCGTAGCCTACGTGGTATTCATCCATTTGAAAATTTCGTATAAACTGTTCCGTAAGAAAACAATTTACCTTCAAAATCAGATCAGCTAGAATTAACAACTTGATTATTCAGGTTAGGGTATCCGAAGGAGTTTTCTTCAGATTCATACTCCACACAGTTGAGGGTAACCATTTCTTCATCGTCGTCAAATTTGTTTTTTCTTTTAGATATCATTTTAGTCCGATAAGTTATGTAATTGCACCGACAATATGAATAACATTTACACTTTTTGCATGCCAATGCATCAATCTAATCCTGAGGTTGAGGAAAACAGTTCAACTCACAACAATAAAATTCCAACTTTACTCCCTTTCCAATAACGCTACACTAACTCGTCAGCTACTGCGGCAAAACTAACTGCTTCACAATATTTTTGAGTGGTGGTGAAGTAAAGGGAAGGGATATTGCACTTACATTTGAACTTAGCATCATTATAACATAGTAGTAGTAGTAAGCTTTGCCTATGAAGTTGACAATAGAAATATTTTAAAAATTATCTAGTTGTTGTTAAGCTACAAACTAGTCAGGTTATTCTCTATGGAAACAGTTGTGGCCCCTGAAAACAACGTCAAAGACGTAAATCTAAGTTATTTGCAAGCGCATTGCAATGCGTGCATTGAGATGCTAATAAATTTATTTGCTAAGTGATAAGAGTTCTGGACATCAAAAATTTCTGGAGTTGGGATTTAGCGTATTTTGTGGGTTAAAACCTATCATTCGCATAGGATGCACCAATTGTACTTATGGAGCCGATGACGTTAACTTCAATTCCGTTTTTCAAATGCCTAAAGATATACAGTTGTAATGTGTGCTACTGATGATATCGGTATTGTACATGAGTGGATCGCCTTAATATCCAGCGAAAATTACATGAAATCAAAATTTTATAATGCGAATCGTGAAATGTTTTATGAAAGCGGCGATAATGATTTAGATTCTGAA
>JAHWXV010341181.1:0-22167 GCA_024586415.1 Phrixothrix hirtus
TTTTGAGCTCATTTAAAGCAAAAATAATTTATAGATTTAAATAAAAATTAATTAAACATGTAAATAATGCACACCAATCATTAAAATATTAATTTATTTTTATCTTGAGAACGATAATTGGAACGGTCACCCATCCAAGTTACTCGCCTGACAAAACATTGCTTAACTCCAGAGATTTTTCTCTATAACTCACTTCAACGAATTTTATCAGGGAAACCAATTAGTTCATGTAATATATCATTACAGGCCCTATAAACGTGGCAAGTTTAAAAAAGATCGTTAGAGCCGTTTTCGAAAAAATTGCAAAAAACCTAAAAATCACAAGAATAAAGTAAAATTCCTGCACGGAAGTGCACTTTTCTACGATATTTAGTTTTCGAGATATCTTGACCACATACGTACACACACACGCACACGCACACACGCATACACACACACGCACACACACACACACGAACACACACACAGACCAATTTCTAAGAACATGTTTTTCGGACTTAGGGGACCTGAAAACGTGTATTTCCACTAAAAACCGGATATCGAAAATTTGGACCGAAGACATGACTTTCTCTATACTATATTTCATATACGTAAGAGAAATTAAAAACCACTTCAACTTGCATTTTACGATTTTCTTGTTTATACCATTTATGTTGGGTAGCAAAAGTAGATCACTGTCTCGAAATATACTGATTCACTTTTATGATTTATAAGTTTTGAATTCCCCATTTCCTTGATTATTAAAACTCCTAGTTATAAAATGGATTTAAGTAATAACAAAAAGTCGTCTGATTGACTTTGCTTTCTATCAGTTCATAGTATTCCCCAAAAAATAGTGTTCAAATTAGTAAGCGATTTTTGATTAATTACTTAAAAAGTCGCATAAAGTTTGTTTTCGACTGTTACTGGGAACTGAAAGAAGTTTAAGACCCATAATTCATCATCAGTGTCATAAAACTTTTAATTATGTCTAATTATGTCTAAAATTTACGACAAAAGTATTTAAAATCAAGAATCAAGAATATTTAGTACTGTATATATTAAGGGCGTATGGTTTTGAAGTATATTTTGAATTGTATTGTATTAGTTGTAGTTAATGCATGTTAGATTTAAGTTAGATAGAGGTTTATAGAATCATGTATTATTATACAATCATTGATTGTAAATATGGTGGTGGTAATTAATATTAGAATTTTGACTTTTGATTTGTGATTTTTAATATGTCTTATATACTTCGAAGCCGACGAAGGCTTTGAAATCAACCAGACCTTTTGGTATTATTTCAATCCATCTTAATTAAATATCCCCAATATCATTTATGGAACAAATAACTTGGGATCATTTCCATTTCAGTTTCCAGTGGGCTATGACATCTTTCCGTAGAGCTATCTTAGATTCACGCACGCCAACTAAAGACAATACAAATTTGGTGGGAAGAACTTTATTATTAAATTAAAATATGAAACTTATCTACAATTTTAGTCTTGACAATACTGCGTGTTTAAGACGTCATCTAACATTTGTAATGGAAATTGTGACATCTTTTAACATAACTTTACTCAAAACATTTTGCTATTTGGTGATTAATGGTATTTATAGTGACTTGAAAATTGCGCCTCAGCGTAAAAATGGAATTAATTTGTGAAAATTTTCGTGGGATGATTTATTATGACCTTCGATGTAAATTATCTAGACAAGAGTATAGCGATCAACTTACTTTCACTTTTGGCGATGAATCCTCATTCTTTGCCACTGCGAAATGCTGGTATAACGAGTTCAATTGTGTCTGCCGTTCGCTCATCCACGAAAGTTGTGAAGGTCGTCCAAAATCAGTTGTTATGCCAGAAAACGTTGATGTTGTGCAAAAACTGATAATATAAGATCGCCATGATGCGTACTGTGAGATTGAGGTAACCTTATACATTAGTTCGACCAGCATATAGCCGTGAAAGGTTTGTTCTCGTTGAATCCACATAATTAAAAACACTTGAAAAAGATGCCGTGTTATGCAAGAAAATGCCTAGGAAATACAATGGCGGTGATTCAAATAACTTATACAATATTGTAACAGGTGATAAACCATAGGTATATGCGTATGAGCCGGAAAGTAAACAGTAGTCGACTGTATGTGTGTTTCAAGATGAACCAAACCAAACAAATATGTTCGCGCTCGAAACACTTCGAAACAAAAGTCGCTTAGGTTTTTCGGAAAAACTGGTCTTGTGGTAACAGAGCCTTTACAGGAACGTAAAACGGTGACTGCTAGATGGTACACCAGCATTTCTTTGCCGAAAGCCTGCAGGAGAATAAGAAAAACAGACAAGCGCTGTAGAATTATTCTGCATCACGGCAATCCGATCTCTTCTCCCTCATCTTGCCTAACAACCGACTGTTTGAACTCTAAAAAACCAAATTAATGGGTCATGCGCCGTAAAGTATTAATTTAGCACACAATAACTTCTTTTTGTTCCAGAACGTCAAGAATAAATTAGGTGGATAACCGTTTTCATCGGGAGAAGGAGCCGTCGACGTTTTAGAGATGTTTCAAACAGAATGAACATTTCATTCAAGGCATTTGTGAACTCTAAGTTTTAAATTCGCGAAAACGTTCCGTAAAATATAACAAATTTAAACCGTCAATTTGACAGCTAATTATTATTGAGAATGTATTAAGCTAAGACACAATAGTTTTCGTTCTTATCCAACTTGGAACTGCAATTTAAATGATCGCATGTTACAACAGCTGCTAGTTATAGTTGCAAGACTGCTTGATCAATATCACTGAAAGGTGAAAAATTCAAATCGCTAGAATTAATTTTGAGTGGTCTCAATAAAAACGATAAGGTTACCTTTTCCTTTCTAAACTCTTTAAATCTCTCCCCAAATTCCAATTTCATATTTACCACTATTTGCGAAAACTTATTAAATCTAAGGAGTTATGATACTATTAATATTTCTTCAACATAATAGAATGTAACGCTATCTCTTTCTCTAGGTGAACAAACATGATTTTTGTTCAAAAGCAAGTACTTCTTCTAAAATCAAAACAACTGTATTTCCCTTCCCTTGCAGTACCTTGTTCAATATGTTTAAATTCTTTTAATAATTGCAATTATCGATCTCAATGTATCCAAAATTTTTTGGTTTAAAAAGAATTTTATATCTTCAAATAGTCAACAAATCGCATTAGCACTACTTCTTTGGAAAGCCATCTTTCTGTCAGAATATGGGCTATTGGCTTCGTTAAGGAGTTTACAGAATTTCCGTGGATATAGTGGTCTTGACAATGTTTTCTTACCGATTTAAACAATCAGATCAATAATTAATGCCTATTGATGGATTATACAGTGAAAAGAGAAAACGTCATGCAAAATGTGTTGTTTAAACATAGAAACAAAACCTTTATCTTCACTTTTCTTACATTAATTCTTACATTAATATCAATATTTCTATCTTTCAAATAATTGGCAATAGAAGATTTTATAACCTTACCCCGAGTTTGTCCTATAAGTGACAGTATATGAAGTAAATTTTCCAAAAGTCCGTTAGAGGTATCATATCTAAAAATAATTGCAACCTGTGGAATACTATTCACATCGCAAGACTCATCACAGGCAATGGAAAATTCTAGGGTTAAATTTAAATCTCTATCCAGCTGACTATTTACATCTTTGGTCATACAGACAGTTCTGTCTCTTACAGTGTTTGCGAGCAATGGCATGTCTTCTACTTTAGCAATTATTTCTGTTCTATTCTTGTAATTTCAAAAAAGATATTCAGATATTTATATATAGCGCTCTTTCACAAAACCGCCATGCGTAAATGACGTTCCTCATTTCAGTATTTCAAGAGTGGCAACAAAACTAACAGCAGTATTATCGTTTGATTTTTATCAATTTTTAAATCCTACCTTACCGCTGAAGTTCATCTATTGCCCTTCCTGTATTTCCTCCCTCTCTCTAAGTGCTTGTAAACGCGCCACATTTATTTAAAAAATACTTACATATATCGGACGTTTTGTTTATAGAAAACTTTTCTTGATATATCAAGTAGATCGGAAACCAAGTAGAATTTTCAACAACTGCAGAGGATTCAGGTTTAACGTCTATCGAAGACACATTTTGTGAAGGTTTTAATCGTCAACTACAATATATAATTCTTCTAGTCATTTACCTTTCAAACCAACTTCTTCTTTTGCTTTACGCAGCTCGTATAATTTTGTACATAATTGTTTCATCTCGCTCTAGAAGATTTGAATTCCGCCCAAAATATCGACAATTAAGTTAGATGAACGCTTTGTCCCGAAATGCCAAGCCAAGGTATTTCATTCCACACTATGGGATATTCCAGGCACATGGAAATACAATCAAAATTCGTGTGATTTTTAACGCCAGCATGAATATTTCGTCATGATTTTCACTAAACAATTTATTAGTTCCAGGACCAAAACTCCAACTTTTGTTGTCTAATGTAACTCTACGTTTTCTACGCCAAATCCATCATATCTTATGATGTAAACATCTTCAGTATACTTTGCAAACATTTGTTCTAACCACCGTTATCTATGGTGTGTAGATTGTCTCTTCAGGGATTGCTTCTCGATAATGGAACTGGTTTTCCTCGCGCTTCACAAATTTCGACAAAACATTTTTTTTAATGACATTATCACATAGAAGAAGCCTTTCTGCTCAAACTGTATTGAACAACCTCCTTTCCGAAAGTTGCTTTAAGCTACGTAAATGGTGTAGCAACTTTAAAGGTGTTTTCACCTGCCGATTATCAAGAACTGCGTGAATTGCTTAACTGGTCCTCAACTGACACTATAATTCTTGAACTCAACTGGAATCCAACTGCTGATAATTTTTGTTTGAAATTTCCTACATTTGTTGATTTGTTGTTACCTCCCATATCACATCCATGCAAAGTCATGTTGTTTATAGATCAGATTCATGACCTTGCTTTATGTTGGATGGGATAATCAGACTTCTTCAAATTCTATACCCAGCAAATTTTCGTTTCTTATGTCATTTCAAAACTTTTGCGATGTTTCTATTCCTCGACTTGTTGTGCCTAATGAGGCGTTTACTAGTGACATGGGTTTTATGATTCTTCTGAGAAGGGCTCAGCTGCCGTAGCACCCTTGTATTTTATCAGAAAAATTGAACTTGTTCTTCGTTGTCGTTTTGCAAGGCCAGTACCGCTCCTCCAGAGACATTGCCGATGCTTTATCTCGAATTGGTGAGAGCCCATTTACTCTACAAATTAATAAAAGGTTGTTTGAAAGTTCTTTCTTCGCATTTATGGATTGAATCAGTGCGTTTTTAATCTCATTCAACAATTGTGCTTACTTACCTGGATTAAAATTTTACCTTATAACCTCAAAGTCTTTGTCTCTAACCGAGTGTCAATGATCCAAGGGCACATTGAATCAAAATGGCGGAACTACATTCTCACAAATTTGAATTTTGGCGATTTACTGTCTGGTGGTATTTTCTTCTGTTGAATTTCATAACCGTACTGAATGATTTTAAGGTCGAATTTGGTTGTCTTATGTGCATACTTATTGGCCTAAATCCAAAACTCTTATAGTTAGCGATTCAGAACTGCTTGAGCACAAAACCACAACTTTCTATCTAGTTAGTTCGCCACATATCCACTGACCCCATGCAATTCAAATTATTTCTGTTACATTTAGCAATTGTATGTCCATTCCCTGCGAATGATTCAATGTACAAACCTACCAGAACGCTAAACTTTTATTTTGTATACATCTTCAATCCATTTCATTCGCAGAGGTGGTCAAAAATCTATTCTTAAAAAGGTTTTGTTTAAAAAACACCCAACTTAGTCCTTTTGTTGTCATATCAAACCAAGCATGCTATCCTGTTTCCGTAAGCAAACCCTCTAGTTTCAGCCCTCATAGATTATTACCATGTAACGCATGCCAAGTGAGATTCTTTTCTTTTGCAATCCTTGCTTTAATAAAAGTTTTAGATTTTCTCGCCGACGCCTACTTCGTTCTCGTGTTTTGAAATGTATTCGTTCCTTTTGAGCAAACGAATGAATTCTATACCAACTATAGGCGATTTTCACCGCTCTCATGTTGTTCCATCATCTCCATTTTTGAAAACAAGGCTGGACCATTTCCTATTCGTTCATCGGTACTTCGAAAATCACATATTCTAACTCCAACACACTTTCTTGTTGGTCGCTGGCTCGCGTCACTGTTGCAACATGATTTTGTTTTAATACTAGACAACAAAATTAAGTATTTTTAACTAATACAATCGCTCCAAGCAAATAATTTTGGAGTCTTAGTCTCAATCATATCTGAATATTCCACAACATAGAACCAAATAAAATACTCACATTCCCAGTCAAGTCAATGACTTAGTTTTTGTTTCGGAACTTAGCATTCCTCCCATTCCATGGAGTGTTGAACGAAGCACAAGGCTGCTTCTTGGAACAGACAACATTGTACGCGTGGTTTTAATCCGCACTCCAAAGGGTGATTACACTCGCCCAGTAACCAAATTGTTTCGCTAGCCTTAACTTTCATCAGTCAACCATTTATTTAGCTCTCATTTTCACTTTCACTTTCGTTATTGCCTAGCGTATTAGTTACTTATTTTTTAATTCGTCTTGAAATCCTACAAGTTCAACACCGGTCTATATGTTTGAGCCACATGTTAATACATAATTATTGTTTCTGAATTAATAAATTCTATATAATTTTGTTTTTAAATAAAACCCAAGACAATTACTTAGTTTTAAATACATTCAAATCCGCGTATTTGCATCGAGCATGTTTGCCTCAGTAGCGCGCTCTGATCTCAGTAAGTTACTGGGGTGTGGTAGTTTCGGTGCATTACACGTTTGGTTACGGGCAATTAAAATTCATTGTTAAGCCCTATGCAGCATCTTAATAATTTTGTCATTCGGGATACTCACCTCTTTTTCTAATAAAAAACTTTGTTGAGAAAACATGAAATAAGCACGTCATTTTTACTTTTAGCCCATTCCAACTTTATTACCTTCTTAAACCTTTGTATTGCTTTGCTATAAGAAGCCTACAAGATCTTCAATTATTGGTAAGTTGTTCCACAGATTATTAATTACCTTGCTGAACAGGAGATAAATAATAGCCTAGGTGGACCTTCGTAGTATTAGATAAGAAAGTTCAACTTGTTAGGTTTTTCCCGGTTTGCGTAATTTACGTAACAGAAAGTATTACGGCTTAGAAGGGAAAAATTGTATCGATCACATTAAAGAAGAAGATAAATTGTATAAATTGGATGATATCATTGATGATTTAATCGAACTGTTTATTATTCGTTTAGAAAATGACATTGGTAGTTATAGTTTTGGAAGTTAAACAAATAGCGATTACATTGGCTTTCACGAGCAATCAAAAATTGTAAGAATAAGTTTAATCTATTTCATTTAGAAATTTTTAATATGCACTTACTGTATAAATATTGGTGTAACTTGTGATATTCTACTCGTATAATCGCAAATATTTCACTTCAAATTTATGGTGCAGTTATACGTAAAACCATAAAAATCTTAAGTATTTATTTGTATGTTTATGTGTAATCATACCTATTGACTTTTCGTATATTTATATCAATGAAAACAATATTAGGTATAGAATTTCAATTCTATGTGTTACAATTTATTATTACTCACAATTAGTGCTCTTTGGGTATTGTAACAATAATTGCTTAGAATCGCAGCCTTAACTAAATATTAATCCTAATTTACCTATTATTTAATTCTTTTGATTTCTTTATTTCACATTAAAATATATCTATCCATTTAATTTATTTAAATGTGCCTAGAATTGTAAATATTTTGTTACTGAGTTAAATTATCTCTGAATGAAATATAATAAATTTCTAAGCTAAAATTTTCTTTTTTATTTAGTAAATTATCCTGATTTTTATAACACCATGCGTAGTATGTTAAAATGCTGTTATCTTAATATTCATAACATAATGGTATGCTGCTTACTACAAAATTTATACCTGCCATCATCACACATTAATCAGACACAAAACATTTCCTATTATAAATCTGGCTTTCCATTTTACTCCTCCGAATTAAAACACGGACTATGGAAAAACTCATTTTAATGATCCCTCTTTATAACACGCGTTAAATCGTAGACATCGCATTAAATACACATATATGTGCGTTATATTTACATCGACGCTACGCTTGCTCTTGTAGCTGAAGTGTTTTGAGATGTTTTTGTAATTGTAAAATTCTTTTCGTACATGCAGGTGCCACATCAAAAATCTAAAAACAGCGTCATATAAGCATAGTAAAAAATTAATGAAAATATAAGTGTTATATATTTAATAATTCGTTTAGTCCAAACGATCGCATACCAAGTTGCAAAACCTGGAGAAATATTTTTATTCAAATATCAATTCTATGCACTTTTATGCTGCATTTACGTAACAAAGATATTCCTTGCACGTAGTAAAAATGACAAATTATTATTAACTTTATGATAATGAATGAAATGACAGAAGTTTTTACTGAGAATACTAGAATACATTTAACACCCTTAGTTGGAAATTTATATTTTAATTTCATTTTAATTATGTAACAAGCGATTTTTCCTGGTTACATCTTTAGCTGGAATAGAAATATGCATTTTACTTAACTGTTCGGTTCGAGGTTAAGAGTGGCAATAACTACGAGTGAAATTAAAACATTCCGGTTTACATCATATTGATTTGATTCCACCGATATATTAAATTGTGTGAAATAAACTGATGGAATTTTGATGTGCAAATAGAACAGATTTCATCCGTATCTAATGTTTCAGCACTAAGTTATCTGAAACAATGTCTGGATTCTGTATAAAGTAAACATCAATCTTAATATTTATGTCAGAAGCCAAAATTAATTTTTTGCTTGTGTATGCATATACTCCCTTCAAAATACGAGAAGTATGATAAAAGCATATACTTGTAAGATGATCAATTTTAAAAATGCTGCCGAATGATATTGGTTTAGAAGCTAAGTTTGTATGACCATTTTCATTTAATTATTAAATTTACTTTTGTATTTTGAATTTATTGTATCTAAGGCTCCTATTTTCGAATTAATTAAGCCTTTAATTTTCGTTATACTATTTCAGTTAGAAAACAACCTTTATACCAGCATTAGACATAATAATTCATTTATATTAGCTAACGAAGCTTATTTAATTTTTTATCCATGTATAAAATTATAGCAATAGAAACGTTAACTCATTACTCAAAATTTTAATCACAAACATGAGCAAAGTGACTATCATCTGAAACTTGAACTATCTACATAATATGAGTTGTTTTAAATTTATTTCAGAAACGTCTGTGTTGCAGAAATTTTTATAGACTGCGTTCTTTTGAAGACGGTCTATATATTATATTTTACTCAAATATTGTGCGCTACCAATAATAAATCTAAACACTTTTTCCAGGAAAGCTATTTAGTTCACAAAACATGTTTGTGCATCATGGAAAATAATATATCAAACTTAAAAAAGTCTTCCAAGTCATTTCTAAAAAGTTGTAGATAATGCAGGAATTTAGAAATTAATCGCTGCCGCTTATCTGATGATCTATTTAATCATCTTATATTTGAAATACAATATTATAAGCCTTGGCAACACTGCATGTTTAAGACGCCGTCTAAGATTCGTTTGACATTTTTGAACATAACCTTATTCAAAACATTTTGACATTTGAGCGTGATTAGTGGTATTTATGGTAACTTAAAAATTGTGCCTCAGCGTAAAAATGGAATTAACTCGTGAAAATTTTCGTGCTATGATGTATTACGACTTTCGGCGTAGGTATCTAGCCAAGAGTGCATCGATCAACTTGCTTCCACTTTTGGCGATGAAGTACCATCCTTTGCAATGTGAAACGCTGGTATAACGGGATCTACCGTGGTCGCCACTCGCTCGTCGACTAAAGTCGTGCAGGTCGTCCAAAATCAATTGTGCCAGAAAACATTGATACTGTGCAAAAAGTGATAATGCAAGATCGTCATGTGAGATTGAGGCAACCTCATACATCAGTTCGACCAGCGTATATAAAATATTGCATGAACATTTTGCCGTAAAAAGGGTTTGTTCTCGTTGGATCCCACAAAATTTGAAAACATCTGAAAAAGTTGCCCGTGTCGATTGATGCAACCAAATGATTGCGAAATACAATGGCGGTGCTTGAAAAGACGTATATAATATTGTAACATGTGACAAACCATTGATATATGAGTATGAGTTGGAAAATAAGCAGCAGTCGCCTGTATGGGTGTTTCAAGGTGAACCAAACTCAACAAAAGTTATTCGCGCTTGAAGCACTTTGAAACAAATGGTCGTCTTTCTTTTCGGAAAAAATGGTCATATGGCAACAATGCCTTTACAAGAACGTAAAACGATCACTTCTGAATGGTAGTCCACCATTTGTTTACCAAAGATCTTCAGGCAAATAAGGAAACCAATATGCGCTGTAGAATCATTCTGCATCACGATAATGCGACCTCTCACACATCTCGTTTAACAACCGATTATTTAAATACTCAAAAGATAAAATTAATGAGTCACCCGCCGTATAGTCCTGATTTGACACCCAATGACTCCTTTTTGTTCCCAAAAATCAAGAATAAATTGCGCGGACAACGGTTTTCGTCGCAAGAAGGAGCCGCTGCTGATACGTTCAAAAGCCATAACTTAGAGGTCTCAAACAGAATGGCAAAAATGTTTTGACAGTTGGTTGGAAATAATGCAAAAGTGTATATATCGCAAGGGAGAATATTTTGAAAAACGATAAATCAATTTTCAATGAAAAATCACTGTGTCTTTACTATTAGGCTCACAATAGAAATAGTACCCCTCGTAGTATCCTACTATACCTATAATATGAGTTTAAAAACACCTTTCCATTGAAATTTTATGAAAATGAAATAATTTATGCTCCGTATAAATTAGCAAACTAGAGAAAATGTCGGAGCGTAGTAAACCATTGGATTTGTAATTAAATTGCCTCTCTATTGTCATAAAATGTGTCACGTTATTTAAGATTTATGTAGATGGCGCTGGTACGCACGGGGTTGACACCATGATTATTATAAGATCTACAAAATATGCCCCATTTCAAACAAGAAATGACTTATTTTCCTGATAATCGTGTTATCTATTTTCCGATAATGAATGAGGTTTCAGTCATATGCCGAGAAAAGTGCCTTATCGAATACTTGAATATTTCGATTCTATTTAATGGAAATGCTATAGTAAACTCGACCGCCACTGGAGACACCACTTTATAGCTTTGGAAGAAATTACAGATATACACCTTCTGCTAAAGAAATGGCTAGACATATATTTAAGTATCACTGCGTAACATAAAGTAGAAACGTTCTATTGACATAAGTTCTTAAAATTAAAAAAAATTGGGCTGGGTCGTAGATAAATAAATAGTAATTAGCATTTTTATGATGTTTAAACATATTTGAAATTTTTGAAATTATAATGTGGTAAATTTTAAAAAAATTATAACACCTGGATACAGTGCGAATATTTATGTAGTTTAGTTGTAATGTACCTATACCGTCGCCGTGAGTTTTCCTCTTGGGTATAATTAAGTGAATAAATTATGAAGCTAAACTCACCGCATGAAACGGATAATTCTATCTATTTCGTTTATTTAAAAACGTTTCGTCAGACCTAATCTAACAAAACGCCCTGTATATACTTTAGTTAATTATAATTTACGTAATCACTGAGATTTTTAACAACCATTTATCATATTTATTTATTTCGCTATTAATTATTTTTTTCATAATTACCGATTAACGTATTCATTTATTTACTTCCTTTTAATTACCATTGTATTAATTAGTTATAACATTTGATATATCTTAAATTTATTGTATGTTATTTTCATTAGAACAGTTCAAGATTCTTGACCTCTGTCAACGTTACTTTATTTGTGTAAGTCAAGGGATTTGAGCTTTGTATACATAAAAATATGAGTGTTCTAGTTTGATTATATAAACGTACCTTAGTTTGTATATTGATGAAAAATGTCACGTTAATTAAACTAATTTAATTGCTTTATATCAAATTAAATGTAGCTCATTTAGTTTAAAATCTATCTGCATTATCATCCGCCATGTTTCACATAACTTCTAATCTTATTAATTAATGTAATTAATCTTGTATAATTATTTTTGTTATTTTTGAGCGTATTTAAATAGTTCTCTTAATATCATTTTTTACTGCATTTTACTGCATTTAATGATGTATTAATCTGTTATAAAATATTGTAATTAAGGGAGTTAACACTAGAAGCTCCGGGGCGGTCAATTTGACTGCTTTTCATTTTTTTCACTATTGTGTTACTCACTCCCATTACTTCTAGAAAGCTGACATTTTATAACTTTTCCTAAACTTATTAAAGGATTAAATTTTCCCATTAACAGGAATTTACCCTTATTATAAGTTGAAATTTGCTAATGACCTCCTAGATGCACCATACCGGTCAATTTGACCGCTTCCCACTTAATTACATAATTCTTAGAAATTTCACTTGTTCTTTGTAATAAATACAGCAATAGTTGTAAACTGCGATTAGTGTGACTCTGCTCTTTGACAGTGTGTGTTCTGCGTTTCTTAGTAGTTGTTTTTCGAGTTTGAAGTTGGTATGTCTCGTCGTTGTTTGACGAAAAAGAAGATATTGGAGGAGTTACAAAATATATCAGTAGTTCAGTCTGACATTGACTTCTCTGACAACGAAGCTATTTCCGACAAAGAAGATGAGTGGGTGCCTGATAATACTAATGAACTGAGACATTCAAGTGGGAGCAATTTTGAAGATAAACCCGGGATTGTGGAGGACTTCTGGAAACCCGGTACGTCTGCTTCGACTTTAAACGAACTCTCCAATACCACCTCAGGAAGGATGACTGCACAAGGAAGAGTGGATTGTGGAAGCACTTTAGGGAATCATTACATTGATAGTATAATATGGGAGCTAGTTCATGACAGCGCTAGCACTCCAGGTTAGTAACTACATTTTTATAGTAGCAGTTCATATTTATAATAACAGATTTACGTAACAAGTACCTAATACAGGTCTTTATGGACCTCTTTATGGCCACCGAGCGTAACGAGTGATGTAATAAAGAGAAATACAGCCTTATTATGTACGAATTACATATAAGATTTTATGTACGACTGTAAAAATTACAATTATGTTTCTTTTGACACTGGCACGCTTCCGTTTTACTTTCGGCCTTGTATGCAATAGGATTAATTATTGACGCTAATTTGTTTCAATAAAGCTTTTTAATCAAACAGTCGGACATAAATATTCTTGACGGCTTACATAATTATGCTGGAATTTTGACGGATCTCGTATATTTGGGAAGACGTGGAATTCAAAACGTGATAAAAGAAGTTGTAGGATCAATCCCATATGCCAATAGAAACATTGTTGGAGATTCTCCTGCTAGTGCGTGACGCTTGTTGATTGATGAGCGCATATTTGATCATATAAAATCGTCCACCGATGCTGAAGACAACTTCAAGAAAAAGATTGCGTAATTTCGCTAGAATAAATTCATGCATTTATATCCCTGCTGTATGCTAGGGGTGCTTTTGTAGTGAGGAACGTTAGCGTAAAGATGCTGTGGTCTGAGCCTTGGTGGCACAAATTTCTCTAAGAAACAATGCCTAGAACCAAATTTTACCAAATAATGCGTCTTGTTCGTTTTGACATGCGAAATACAGATCTGAGCGACTAGCAACAGATAAATTTGCACCTGTGCCATAAATGTGGATCCCAACTATAGACAATTGCATATTATGCTATAAACCTGGTGAAAATATATCTATTGATGAACAGCGTTTTCAGACAAAATTAGTATATGGCAACTAAACCTGACAAATTTGGTATAAAATTCTGGCTCGCAGCTGATGTTCACTCCAAATATTTGTTGAACGGGTTTCCATATTTAGGAAAAATCGAGCAACGATCAGCCAATCAACTCTTAGGGGAATACGTGAGTTGTCGTTTGATGTAACCGTTTCTGAATAAAGGGAGGAATGTTACAATGGATAATTTTTTCACATCCCTAAAACTAACCAAACAATTAAGACAAAAGCTGCTACAATTGTTAGAACAATGAACTGTTCAAGAAAGGAGATTCCAACTTCCATAGAAGACGAGAAGATGGAGCTGTATGAATCAAAAATTTTTAAACACGAAGGCATGACACTAACGGTCTACTAGGGAAAACAAAAGAAAAACGTTCTGCTACTTCGTTATCTACATACAAACAGCATCAATATTGAAACAAATAAAAAAAAGAAACCAAAAACCATTACGTATTACAACAATACCAAATACGGAGTAGATGTTCTTGATCAGATGGCCAAGCAATGTTCAACAAAATCGGTTTCCAGAAGATGGCCATGACAGGTTTTTTAACATACTGGATATGGCGGATGTAAACGGCTAGATATTTTATACCAGGAAGTGACTGGGAGGAAAACTTCCAGACTAAATTTCATCTTGCAACTGGTAGTAGAACTGTGACAATAGTATGTTACAAGACGGCGGTCAACACCAACGGTCGCAAATCCAGGGGATACCACTGCTCAATCCTCAAATGCTAAACGTAGACAGTGCCAAATTGCAAAATGTAACAAAAATAAAACAAAAGACACATGTAGAAAATTCATGTGCGGTTCATGTACAAAGAGAATAGGAAAATTTTACTATTGTCTTAATTGTGCTGTTAAAAATTAAATAAAATTGTTTAGATAAATTTAATTTACAGTAAAATTTTATTTTTTATCATTAACCCTTTACAGAGTGCTTTAGAATAAAAATAAAAGAGTAAACTTGTATTTCAAATGAAAAATTCTGGTGCTTCTACGTATACACATATCGTGATGCTTCTAGTGTTAAACCAAAACAAAGTTAATTCGCCTTGAATTTGGTGATACCCGTTTGATATATAAACACATGTTTAAAGCCGGGTTCTTCAGAGAAGTTTTCCGCCTTCGTCGGTTAATAGCTCGACCGAGTCATATTAAAACATTTAACCGCCATAGCTGGTAAAACAAATGTAAACCAATGAACATAGGTTAAATCTACCCCATAAAAGAGTGGTAATTTTAATCCTATGGACTACTGAAAATTCCGTTTACATCGCATTAAATTGAAATTTAAAACAAGGAAATAGAATTTTGCTACAGATGTTAGTGATCCAGAATTTAAGAAACATGGCTATCTGACGGCATTTAGAGGTACTGATTTCCAGGGTCATTTGCCTGCATTGTTCAGTTCTGAATTCCATTAATAAATTTGACAAAATACTATTCTCGTTTAGTCAAGAACTGTTAATACATAGACATTTACCGAAGTGCGTAAAAACATTTCAACCCTTCCTAAAAGTTAGATACCGATATTCAACCCAACGCCAAGATACCGGCTCTTCTCTGTTGTCGCTGCATCCTGAGATTGCATGTCGACTCTCCCCTACTAGACAAACCCAGTTTAATTGTGAAAAATTACACAATAAACGATAATTATATAAATTAATTTTCATCCAGGCTAAAAACATAATTAAAACTTTTAAACCAAGCTATGCAATACAAGCAACACATACCATTTTGAGATCCGCAAACATTGAATCGATCGAATTTGACTCAAAATATTTATCACAATAGGCATTAATATGCCATCTACATTCAACAAACCTAAATAAAACTGCCGTCAACTAATTTAAAGTCAAAGAAACTTGTATAATTTAATTTATTGTTTGAATATATGCTTTTCTTTGTTAAAATGTGTTATTTCTAAATACATAAATATTACAACAATTAAAGGATTATATTATTAATATAATATAACCACTTGTAAATAGCTGCAAAATAATGGTTTATAAATGTCAAAGTATGGATGCAGTACAAAATAATTAGCATTCAAATATTTCTAATTAAAAATAAATTCAAACAGTCTGAATAAATAAAAGTAAAGTACATTTCAAGTGTAACAGAATTTTATACAAATAAAGTAACATTTTTAAAATGCGTACACCTATTTTACAAGCAATAACGAACCACAAATATTGTTCATTAATAATAAGGACAACTAAATTAAAATAGAAGAGTTGTTTAAGCTAAATTGCAACAAGAGTCATGACTCCAATACGTATACAATATGCACAAAATAAAAGTGGTTAACAAACATAAATAAACACGATTCTAGTGAACTAAATTCACACTTGGAAGAATCCTTGTAAATATTGTACATAATTAAAGTAAGTTTTAGGTAAATAGTTTCCGAAGAATCCAAGTACAGTTCCGGACCCACACTCTGGCTCAAAAGCTAACTTGCGGTATTAGTAACGCTGTTAGAGCTCCATCCGAACTCGTTACATAGTAGGTAAAACGTTTCATTCACAATTATTGGTTATTAAATAAGAACTATTTAATTTTCTGTAGTACCTATAGTAATTTAAATTAGTTTAAGCTATATCTTAAGGTATTCTGAGGGTATTTAGAATACAATTTTAAAATATTGACAACAGTAGTAATTAATGATATTTTTAAAATGGTTTAGGTACACCGGTCCCCCACGTTATAATTCCAGCGCCATAACTTTTTTCTAATATGGTATTTTGATATTTTTTAAAATATTATAAATTAATATTCTTAATATTTTTCTGGTCCTATCACATATGGGTAGTTTAAGCTCACATTTGCATTATTCAATTAAAATCTATTAACAATTCTGTTCATTTGACCTATTCACAGTTACTACAGGGCATTTGTGAATTCTGATGAGATGGCGCTCTTTGATCATGTTAATAATTTGACTAATACAACTTCTTTATATTTAGATATTTGACTTGTGCCGGCACATAAAATTAGTAAAGCAATGAGTAGCGTATGGTATATCACACTTAGAGGGCCGATGTTCAATTATTGACCAATCGAATTTTTCTAATAGGTACTTACATTTTTAACATTTTTATTTACAGATTTCTATATTTATCTAGTCCTGCCGCATATTGTAGTTTAACTTAATTTCCAATTAATAGCTCTTAACGGTTATTTCTTTTGGAAGTATCTAGGCACTTGCTACTCATCTTGGTGTTGATCCTGCTGAGAAGACAACCCTTCTCATTATGTTAGTAATTCACCTAATATATGAAATCTCTACATTAAGAAGTTAATATCTAAGAGAATGCCACTTGGGAAGAGACACATGTTTGGTAGCGTAAATCTTATCGCGATATCGATCAAGCGAATTTTTATAATATATACTTATGACGTTGTTAAAAATATGCTTAAGCAGTATTTCGAATATTTTTCTTATTCTTCCATATATAGGTAGTTTAAGCTCAATTTCTTTTATTGTAATTTTAAATTAAACTAATTGTGCGAAGATCCCTCAATGACTTGTTTTTTGATTATGCTACCGGATGAGCTGTTTATAGCTAGATGTTGCAACGACCTTAGATAGATTTTATTACATTTCCTTTGCCAAGAACTTATCCCTATTTACATAATTTGAAAATTCATTTTAGTTGTAAATAATTGATTATTTACAGTTTATTAAATCTTTTATTTGACAATTATTTCCAAGTATTCAATTTTTTGATCGTGTCAGTACAGGAAGTTTCAATAATGCATAAGTAGGCAGGTTCTTACTTAAAAATATTATAACTAACTTCATTCTATAACTATATTTCTCAAAAAGTAAGTATATAGATACTGTCGAAGAGAAAAGGACCGATAATGACTTATTAAAATATATTGTAGAAACTGTGGAATTTTAGGGTATCTTTGATGTTTTCTTTTGTCTTAAAGGTATAGGATACAGGTATACTAAAGTAGAGTAAATTGAGTAATACTACGACAACTTGCCTTTTCATAACTCATGAGGGCAAGGTTAGCACAGCTCAGCCGATTTACGGATCGAGGTCACCTCCTTAGGAAGATTCGAATTCAACGTGCGGTTTTTATTTATAGACATTCAAAAACAATAACATGATAATTAGTTGAATTTTTGCATAATTGAAGAAATTAAAAAGCTTACTAAAGGTCATTGAAAAATCTTAGTACGTAAAAATCATATTTTTGATATAGGTATATACCAAACGTTAACAAAAGCTGGTGAACTTATTAAAAGATTTATTCTTAAGAATTACATTGTTTATATGTATTTATGTACCTATAACCCCGTTCTTATAACGGGTTAATAGGTACGCCAGCAGCTCTGAGACTTTTTAGAAGGCATATTTGAACCTTAGTAGGATTCAGCGGTTTATAGTTTAGGGCGCCAGATATTGAGTTAACATCAAATAGAAAAGAATTATATTGAAAAATAGTGACCGTTGTAACCTACATGTGTTTGGAAGTACATAAATTGTCATGCCTGAAGGTAAATATAGAAATTATAAGATAAATTTTAACGAAGCTGAAATGTATAGGGCAAACAGCCCAATTGTTGGCACTTTAAGCCGGATTCGTAACATTTTAGATGATAGGTAATAAAAATATTTAGAAAAATTGAATTTATTCGGTTTGATATAATTAAATTCAATTTAATTCCAAAAAAAAGCTATTATATACATAAAGAGAAGAAAGAAATATGATTAAATGATCAGGTTACTAATTTTCGGTGGTTTTCTGGTTGTTGGCACTCAAACTCCAATTACAGGGATCTAAAATATGTTAGTTATTTGCATCTCTTTAATGTTCACTCATTGTAATAAAATTAGTAGTCATTTTGACTTATAACATTTATTTAAAGAAAATAAACAATATTATAAAAAAAATATGTAATATACTTTAAAATACTTCATTTTTCAGAAGAAATGCAGGTTTATAAAATTCTAGTCTCGTGTTATTGTCTCCGGGATGAAGATTGTGTACTTTTATGAATAAGAAATCGTGCATTTTATGTTTTTTAAAACCTTTTTTACACCGTCATAGGAAACACCATTATCTTTTACAGCTAATCTTATTGAGCAATGCGGAGTGGCATTAAAACATGCTAAAACGTTAATTTCGTTTTCTTCTTCACTTACAGCAGGTTTTGAGCGCATTCTAGTAGATTTTACTTTGCTGTACTGTAAACAATTTGATTCTATTCGTTTAAACTTCTTCCTGGTCATTGGAGAAAGATGAGGATTTCTCTCATTAAATAAACGGCAAGTTCTTTCAACAACCTTGCGACACTCTCCATGAATATAAAACAAATTTAGGATATTCATGTTGGAATATTCATTGATGTTTTCCATTTCACTGAACTGTAGCAAACGTACTCAGTAATTGCTAAAAACTGTGTCAATAACTATGCACTTTTGACAATTTAATAATATGACATTAACTGTTTCCATGGATAACTACTTAAAAAATATTACAATTTATGATTAATTTTTGTCAATTTGAGGGAAACCTTTAATAATGTCAAAACGGTTGAAGATAGGTATAGGGAATGTTAATACTACTTTATGCAAAATTTCATTTTCTATTAAAATATGAAACAAAATTGAACATTATATTTGAAATAATTGAGTTTTGACGGTTAGAATTAACAGTTAAACACAATATTATCTTTACATCCTGTTAATAATTTAACAAAAACAAGAGTATCAATGCCAAGCTCAAAGATTATCCTAACAAAGTCCTGAACATCATCTCTTCCATTTTCAAAATAATTGTTCTGGTTGGTTTTAAATGTACTGATGTGAAAACCGACATTTTCCAAAAAAATTAAAATTTCTCAAAAACGGCATAATTTCGATATAATGATCCTTAACAAAAGTTGCTCTAAAATAACTAGCGGAATTCCAATATGCGATAAAAAACCCACCATTTAGTTTAAAATAACGAAGTTGGTAATAACTTCCGATATAAATGGAAGTGCAACGACCTTGAAAATATTTTCATTCGATTGATTGTCATTTACAATGAATTCGGTAAAATTTTTAGAAAAAAAATTACTAGTAAAACTTCGGATACTTCTAATGAACTGTTTCAATCTGTCACCCTGTGTAGAAAGGTGAAAGTCCAGAACATTAAGAGATAGTAAACAATAAAGTGGGGCATAATTCTGATGTAACACATTGTAATATCATAATAGATTGCTGACCTTGAATTTATTCAGACAGATATCGGTTACAGTAATGAGTCATTCGTGATTACATCATTTATTTCAGTTCTGAGAAACCTTCTACAGTATTCCTAAATGTTCTAGAATATTCCTTAGAATTATTGTTAGTTCAATGTTTGTTACAATACGTTATCTTTATATTACTTTTTATTTCAAAAATTACTCAAATATAAAGATAATCCTATATTTTGCATTAGAAGTGTGGTTTAGCATCACATAAATTGTAACGACTTACAAGTATAACCAGTATTCAATTTTTTTGAAATGTTTTTGAAACTATTAATAAAGTTGGGCTTATTGATTGATTAATCCGTTAATTAGAAGTAAATACGTAAAATGAGTTAATAATGAATTCTAAAAACAGCTGTATTCTTGAACGTATTTCTTGTTATATAGATAACATTATGTTTATAAATGGGAAACTATTCACTTTGGTGGGTTTTATATCAATTTCCACTTTAATTTGATTCATGCAAATAAATCTTAATTGAAAAAACATATTTTAATTTAAACAAATATTTAAATGTACTTAAATTTTTAATTTCTATAAAGATATTAAATTGTAAATTACGTTATGTTAGATTTATCATCAATGTACCATGCAGTAGACCAAAATTGTGTAGGCTTCTCTACTAACCATTTACAAATAGGCCCAATAAACCGTTATGAAACAAGCACTACAGCAGCTGAAAATTTAATAACGGCAATAGCAAATAAGTCAATGGAATAACCTCAAATAACCCAATAGGAGTAATAAGCGACCTTCCTAAGCTTTAATTAAACGTTGCGCGTTTGGAATGTTTACCCTCCCTTTTATAAATAGATTGTCTTTAGCCAATAGTATTTTTGTTACAATGTTAACATTATACATCATTTTAATTAAAAGTAAGTGTTACGAAATTGTGCTTTGTACTTAATTACTTAATTCGTTTTAGAAAGCAATCGTATGAACATATTTGTATAGAAACGTTATAGTTTCAAATATTACATTTGAATGCTTTGTTGTTGTTTTGCTTATTTGTCAGAATACTTGAATTCATTTCATTTGCTAGTATTTTTAACGGAGTCAAGATTTCAATATGTTTGCTGCCGAAATGTTGCATTTAATAACGTTAAGAGAGTCCTGTGAGTTTTATTGGTATTTTGCCTTGCTTACTAGGTAGTTACTGAAACGAACACGACTTCCTTAATCCGGTGTTCGCCTATATTTAGTTAACGAAAGCAGCGCCAATACAGGACGTATTGCTAATAATACAAATTGATTTGTAATTTAGAAAAATTAATCATATTTGTGTGGATTTTCTATCCTTGTAATGAAATCGGTGTTTTATTTAAGGTTCTCATTAGCACAAACACGTCTTTGATTAATTAAATTAACGTGATATAATTGTTCTGGGTTAATAACTTTTACTCTCTCATTAAATAAGTATGATGTTAATTAATATCAATATAGTTAAAAATAAAATTATTGCTTTGTATTTCAGGTTATATTAAAAACAGTGTTAATAAAATAAACGCATTTAATAGAATAGTAAATTACAACAATTTTAAAAACTGCCTATTGTAAACATTTATCAAGATGTTAATAGGAATTGACAAATGCTTTTAAAATGTAATATTAGAACTTTGAAAACGAATTAAAAAATATTTTATTAACTGAAAACATATAATAAACTACCAATTTATTTTACCGGGTCTTATCAATAGAATATCAGAATATCAATAGAATACAGGGAATTAAGTATTCTACGACGATCTATGTATATAGCTCAGTGGTAGAGTATTGGCTCGTAAAGCCAAAAGTCCTGGGATCGATCCGCAGTCGAGGAATACATTTCTTCTAAATATTTTTAAATATCTATAGATATACATAAATCTTTATACTTCTATTCCTTTAAGGACAAATTGCTTTTCGTTTATATATATATATATATATATATATATGTATATATATATATATATATAT
>JAHWXV010341193.1:0-11113 GCA_024586415.1 Phrixothrix hirtus
ATTGTAGTTTTTTTGTAACAAATATATTGTAATTGGTTTTATATATGCGTTTATATTGTAATAGTAGAAAATCAAAAGTTATTGCTGAAATCTATTGCTAGCTTCACGTCGGTTCAAAAATATACTATTTTTAACGGTTTAAAAGTTATTATTAATTATTATTCAAAAATGACTTGAATTTAAAGCAACGTAGTTGATGAACCTAGAACGTAGGATCTTTAAAATTTTACCAAACGTTTCTTAAATAGTGATTTTAAGAAATCATTTGTCAAAATTGAAATTATTTTTAATAATTCTACAGGATGTATCAAAACGAAAAAGTAGAAATTGCTCATTATTTTTAAATGAGACACTGTATATGAGTTTATCGTTGAGCATTACTAATAATATCGGGTTTTATGGGTCTGTAAAGTAAAATTAAAAAGTTTTAAAATCTTTTACGACGAATAATTCATAAAATTTAAAAAAAGTATGCAATGTTCAAAATAAAAGCTAATTGATAAATCATATTTTAGAAGAACTTAAAGGTAATACAATAAATAAATAAAAAATTAGAATAAAATTAAAACAATGGACTAACACACCTAATAATAATTAAATGAAAATTATATTCTACTACAGTAAATGTTCGAACTATCTTTTACGTTTATCAAAACAAAATGCAATTATTTAGTAAATGATACCCTCACGCTTTTAAGCATTTGTGATGTTATTGTATTAAAGACAGCTTGGATTTTTTCCTTTATATCTTCTCTGGGTATTGCTTTGTAAACAATATCTTTTACATAACCCCACAAAAATAAATCTAGTGATATTAAATTAGGCAATCGCGCTAGCCAAGGAATTGTTTCCCTCTCCCAAAACATGTGTTAGAAAAACAATGATTCAGGCATTCCCCCACTGGAAGTACATAATGATCAGTAGCACCGTCCAACTGAAACCACATGGAATTTCTTGTTTGTTATGGAATATTCTCAAGCAAATTATCAAATTCTTCTCCACAAGACTTTAGAATTTATTACCCGGTCCAATAACAAAGTTATCTCTGATATCTCCCTATACATTTAAAGATCATCTTTATTGCTAAATTTAATGTAAGTTGTTATCGGAATAATGGTGGAAATTATGCCTGTCAACTGTTCTGTTTTCATGGAATATGGACTCGTCAGAAAATACTATTTTTGACACAAACTGTAAACTTCAGCTAGTTTTCTTTGCTCCTAGTTACAAAATATTCTAAAGTCTGTATTAAGTAATTCTTGTTACATTTTTGGAATATCTTTAACTTTGGTGTAAGTATGCTTTTAATAAGAACAAAGTCTTTCAAGTGTTAATTATTTATTGTAACTAAAATTTATAAACATAAAATCATTCCTTTTAAAAGAAGAAGAAAAAAATCGCTTCGATCTTTTATTTTAACTCTAAGTTTGAAGACAATGCTAAACTCCGAATTCAAGTCCTGGTAAAGAGCAAACAAAAAAACTGTAAAGGCCTGAAGGAAATCAAAAGTACGCGCTGCTATCACACACTGAATTTGCTGACGACAACGTGATAGCGCCCCTGAAAAATATCTCTGACTCCTGTTACCTCGGCCGTTGGCCGATATGAAAACAGAATATATAATAGGTACCAATGTAGACATTTAAATTTGAAAGTGGCATAATAAAAAAGCAACATTTGCTTAAATTAATTTATTAAACTCACTTGGACCACACAGTAGTGGTATCAAATTAAATTAGTTCTATCTACCATTTATTACTTAAGAAAGACGAGAAAAGTCAACTGTGAAGGATTTTACGGGAAAACCTTACTACTTTTAAAACATCACACAATTGTAACCTAATTATAAAACTTAATGTATGTAGTGTTTTAAAAAATAATTGGTATCAGCATCACTTTCATGGGCGAAGACATGCTAGCTTGCGCAAAGGTCCATTAAACGATCCAGCCTTTTGGCAAACTGTAAGTTAATGAGGCTCGTGAAAAAAAGAATCTGTTTTGTGAAGGGATAAACTTCCGGGTTAGCAACTTGATGCTTCCTTTAGTAACGACTTCTTATATTGAAGTTACAAGGACATACCACTGTAACCTAAGAATCCGTACAGGCCCTAGACTCGCGATTGTTTTCTTCTAGTGTATAGGTAACTTGGAGGCTTGTTCAAACCTCGGTAACAACTTCTAATGTCGAAGTTACCAGAACACGATCTGATAAAACAACATCGAACACATATAAACCGCTTTGGTGATTTTGTATTCAAATAATATTTTACCAACTTTATTAAATTCAAGACTTCTAAAAATTAGCTTTCCTGAAAATAAAATCTCCTCTCTAATTAATAATTACTTTAAAGCTCCCATCCCGTTAAGTTAGTTATTTTGTCAAGAAAATTCACAGCGTATGTTGTACAAATAATTTAAAAAATTTATCGTTGTAAGATTAAACTACTCATTTATAAAAGGGAAACACAGACGGCGAAGTAAATATTTTATATCACACATGTAATGCTAGACTATTGCAGCCACAACTCCCGGCATATTGATGAACGAGCGATCAGACGTTACCAATAAGTATATTGCCAAATAGAAAGATATAAAGTAAAGCCTAATTGCAGATTTGCATCCGGAATAGTACCAGGACGTCACAAACGGAGAAACTAGCGTCCAATTTCCAACAGTTACACCAATTACTTTTTCATTCTGTATCGATCCTATGAAGGGAAACTACACAAAACCAAAATCTTTTGGTATAATCTTTAATAGTCGCTTTGTACCGTTTCGACAAATTTTCCACAACTGATTATCGAATTCAATTTATTGAATCCTGTGCCCTTATATTTTGCGAAGAAAGTAATCATGACACAATTGGAACAATCATTAATTTTAAATATCGATGTAAATGATATGTGCAAAAATGCTGTCCATTATATTAAATTGCGCTTAGCCATAAAAAATCAAATCAAACTATATAAAAGAAATATCTTCAATTCTATGTATCAGAGCTTAAGAAATAAAATGTAACGTTTAACCATATGGATAAACTGTCACGGGCGCGTTAGGCGTTACGCCTAACAACGGTACTGATGGCCGCTAACTCTTCGGAGTAGGGAGAGGGATTCCAGGTAAAGTGCACCAGAACCGTCCGTTCTCTAAGAGGAAGTCGTTGGAAACCAGTACAATGGGTCAAGATATAGGGAGGGCGCCACTGCTCCAGATAAGCCGCTCAAAATATGGAACTATCCATCGGAACGAATACAAACAGTTCCGTGGCCTCTAACTGATTTGTCCCGGGGTTTTCTGTTATTAGGGTCCCAAATATTATTATCAATTAAGCTCGTGATCAAAAGAAGGAACCTTAATTAGTACATATCCCCTAAAATACAAGTATTAGCAATTACCTTATTTTACGTTTAAAATAACAGTCTAGTTGAATAATGCGACATATCTATTGTTAAAGAAATGGCTTATTTAGCACACACACACATATAACAGGTAACAGAAGGTTAAATGAAATTTCTTAGTCTCTTGAATTTGGCCTGATTCAAGACGTACGGGAAGAACTACCCAGTCTACTACACACTAAAATTAGGGTTAAATATACTAGATACAGTTCATAATTGGGACAGAAGGTATGTAGTAAAAGGGGCTCCCCTCGCACGGGAAGGTTTAAACTGTCCTCTACAATTGGTTGGCAGCCGAGACTTTCGCTTAAATTGAATTCTCGCAGATAGACGTGGATATTTCGCTTATGCCTTTTACGGGCCAACAATAAAGAAGCAAAAGAACAATATTATAAAAGGGTACTTGAGTTCTATTCGTAAATTTACCGGGCTTCTTGATTGCCCTGAACCAGAGTACCAGAGTCTTGATTTATTTATGGATTCCTGAGTCCGCAGAAGAACGTAATACGTACAAAAAATAGTAACCGGGGTGGAGAAAGAAAGCAGATCAATCCCTAGAGATATACTATTCCATCTCTTAGACTTGGTAGTCCAACATACTACATTATGCTGGGTCCTTATACTCCCACACCCGAACACCTCAAACAAAGAATCAACACACGACCGATTCTTACACAAACTATACGACGAATTCGTATCGATTAAAAATATCGTCGAAATCCACCAGATGTGAAAAATTACATTTAATTGTCACTTTTATATTTAATTATCAAATTCCCAATCGTCACGGACATAGAGAATGCGTCTCTCGTGTTTTATCCCACAGTAAGCTCCCTATTTATTATTTTTTTGTTATCCTTGCCAACAACGCTGTTTTAGAAAACAATACGGCGGCAAATTTAAACGAAAATATTTTGTTTATTAGGTATGGAACGTCAACAAAATCTAACAAACCTTATAAATTTACAATGTCAGTCGTAATAAATAAATTATATGAGAGCGTCAAGCAAAAATAGGGTTTAGTAATCGATTACGGCCGTATTAATAAATCAAAAATTGAAGATACGCAAACACTCCCCAACATCGAAGACATTTTAGAAAAACTTTTATTTCTGTTGATACTATCTCCGGTTGTTATTAAATTAAAATCTGAATATCGCGGAATACCTCTATTTTTCACCGAAAAGCACATTTTCCGTTCAGAAGAATGCCATTCGGCTTTCAAAATGCTCAACCTACTTTTCAGGTGTTTAAATACAATTTTACAGGACTCAGTAAATGTTTTATATTTATGACGTGATTAGAAATCTTTGTAAAAACTAAGCTTATTTGAACGATTTAGAAAATGAAATGTTGAAGCTCGATTAGATAAAAGTGAATTTTGAAGAACTATTTTAACTATACAATAACAAAAATGAAGTCAAACCCAAAGAAAATAGAAAGTGTAATGAATTATCGGATATTTATTAATGATTTTTTGGGTATAGTAAGATGTTAACGCAGTTGGCCTACCCATAGTTCGCATTAATCTGATTTCACTACAAGGTCATGATGACTAATCCATGCACTGTACATGAATATTAATGCGAAATTTAAAAGCGCACATAAGTACGTAAAGAAAAATACTTTTTTTTAAAAAAGTATATTCTATTTGAGCGTGGAGGAGCTGCCCTCCTTAAATATGCTAATCTACATTAAATTACACAAGCTGTTTCCTTAAAATATAACACTAGATATATGTCTACAGCTGTGTAATGTAATAAGAAGTTTTGTTGATAAAGTTTACGTTAACATAATTTATAAAATAAAATCAGGCTCTACTTTCAATAAGAACAACCATCACCTAATTGTTACATATTTATCGTCACTCCATGTTATAAAATTAATTGTTTCCTTTCAAAGTAACACGAAAATGATTTAAATTTAGACGTTTCCATTTTTATTAATTAATTTGAGATAAAGGTATCTTGTGCATAGGTAACTTTAAAAAATTTACAATACTACTTAGCTTAATTTACTTAGCTAATAAGTTAATGTTTTTAATTAGAACAAAGTAATATTTTTGCTAAAAATGTTGCCGAAGCTATTTTACCTTGTAGGTAGGAATGATTTTCAGGCGGTGCGTAACGCTTGATTAAGTATTCAATTAGAGTTATTTCAGGTTTGAAATATCTCCATATTTTAGTGTACTGATTATTAAAAATTTAAATTTTTGCACTGCTTGCATGTATTCTTTGATTATTTATTGACAGATTCAATTTAATGCAACCAGTTCTAATTTACACTGATACTGAAATTCTCTGGAACAATTATACAATTCAGTTATTTTCAAGTCCTAACCCTTGCAAACTATTAATAAATGCATATTTAGCAATGTTAGTAACTAAAATGTTACATTTTTATATTTAGCTATTTAAATGGTAATACATTTTATTTCTCAAGTTATTTCGATTCTCAGCGAATTAATCTTACAGTCCTTCAGCGTTTACGATTAAGCTCCACTGACCCGTTCGGTTTGCACTTTAAAGGCGTCACTGAACTCATTCAGTTGAGCATCGTGAACCCAAGAGTGCAAGCTCAAATTGCATTTCGATGCAATATTTATCGCATCTGCCTGCTCGAATTACGTGGATTACTTTTTTGATGGTTTTCTACTGCGTTCGCCACCATCACCGTAGAAATGCAATATAACAATAAACTAGAAGATATAAATATGAAAATGTCACAGTGTGAATTTTCGTATTTAATTAGAACTAAAATATTTGTAACTCGAGACAAAATGCTGTTTATCCTAAAATTAACAAGAAGAATGAAAAAAGTAAGCCCAAGGAGGACAATGGTTATCGTAAGTACACTCCTGGCCAAAAAAGTCCTGAGCATTTTTCTATTTTTTAAATGAAATTTTGGGGAGAATGTCTAATTTTAGATTATAAAGAATTAATAGTAATAGAAAACAACAAGAGAATACATTTATTTGTATAACGAAACATGGCATTGCATAAAAAAGGGAGAACTGGAAAACATTAACAAACAAACACAATTGTTCTACGTTAAAAATTGAGCTTAATAACGAATATTGCCTCCATAACTTCGGATAACTGCTTCCAATTGTTTCTTGTGGGATCTGTTCCCATTATTCATTTAATGCTATTCTTAGCTCTTGTATGGTTTCTGGAATAGGAATCGTGTTCTTGATATTTCGTCCTAAGGTATCCCATAACTGCTCAGTAGGTTTTACATTACAGATTTTAGCTAGCCACTGTAAACGAGCGTCTAGATAACGAGTCATAATTTGAGCCTTGTGGGCACGCTTTATCGTCCATAAATTCAACATTTTCCCCAATGAATGGGGCCTATAAATCGATGTGGTCCTATAAACATTGTGTTATGTATCTATCTGATGCCAGGGAACCCCTTTCGATCACAACCAGATCGGTACGGCAGGGAAACGAAATTTCTACCCACACCGTGATACTGCCACCCCTAAAAGGCGTCATTTGCGCCATACAGCAACGAGAAAAACGTTCACCAAGCCTTTTTATGCACGTTCACGTTTATTAAATGAACGTAGGCAAAAACAATACTCGTCGGAGAACATTACGAAGCTCCATTGATCAATCGTCAAGTTTTGATGCTTCTTTGCAGTTTTATGAGCTAACGTGAATTTGGGACACCCTACCAGTTTACGAGATATTAATTCGTTTTCTTTTAGCACTATGCGATTTGTTCGAGTAGAAATTTCCGTTCCTCGAGTTACTAATAGTCGACTAGCAAGAACGTTTGATGTTAGAGAGCACTCTCTGAGTTCTGACACTGTTAGAAAACGTTCAACGTGCATATGTTAAGCCCTTTTTCTTTCTGATCCCTATGTATACTGGCCGGTTTGCAATGCTTCGTATACTGCGACCATCTTTGTTTAATGCAACAACTTTTGAAAAATCTTCTGTTCTCATTTTAACGAAATTCAAACAAAAGACAAGCAATAATCCGGATTTTATCAAAACACAAGTGAAAAGTAATATGCAAAACTATTGTAGCGAAATCATGCGTAGGATATTAAGTTACAAAACAGACAGTTGCTTTTGCCCAAAACACACTATTTGCATTTAAAACGCCAGATTAATGATATTTAATAAAAGAAAGTTAATCAATGCGTGTTTGTATCATTTATCACAAAATACATGAAAGAATTTTACATTTTTATAGGTATCCGGAATTTTTTGCCCAGAAGTGTATAAAGGAGTTATAGAAGTTTTCACTTATTAAACATATGAATATTTATTAGGTTATGAATGGAATAATAACAGGTCATTTTTTGAACCACTTTATTATAACAATTAATAATTACTGCGATATCTCACTTGTCGAAGTATTAATTCGCGACAATTTCAGGTGCATAATCATATGGCGATTAATCTAGAAAGCTTTTAAAGATATAAAAACAGTTAAGATCTAATTGTTTAGAACCATTTAACCTTTCTGTATATTGATTTTCATTCCACATTAACCATAAAATTTCTTTCATTAAACACGAATTTTCAAATGAAAGGAAGCAGTGCCTTCTATTAAGATCTGAACCTAGTATTTCTATATTCGATTTACCTACATTACTTTAGAAGTATAAAATTAGGCATTTTTTGCATTTCTGGTGGAAAACTAAGTTGAAGAGTGTTGAGGAAATTCTAATCTCCCAAATTCAAGATTTTGTTTCAAATTTTATGAACTAATATCATACCGATGCAATAACATAGTAAAAAGTCGTCCCCAAGACGTTCGACACCAAACGAATGAGAACTACACTCGGAAGTTACGTAGACTGTTGAAATACTTACGTAAATCTTGAATTAACATATTTTAATTAGGTAATCGTTCAAATCTGGGTTACACAATATCTCATTTGAATTTAATCTGTGATGTACTTAAAGCTAAATTCATTAAATAAAACAGAACAGATAAATAAAATAAAAGTATAATGAAAAGAATGAAGTATTCAGTTATAAGGCAAGCTTGACAAATTAATTTAAGCAAATGAAATTAAATAATTAAATCCAGGATTCTTTGTTAAAAAATAAATGGTCGATGTAAAACATTCAGTATTAAATAATTGCAACTTAGAAATATTAAACATACATTTTAAGTCGACAGCAAATCAGCTCCCTAATTAAATCCTTAAACATAGCTTTCAAAATATGTAATTACCTTAAATCGCTTTACTTGAACATCAAGCGATTAGATTTGAACCATCAAATATTAAACGAATTTTAAGAAATAAAATTTAGAAATCCCCTGTAGATCAACTTGTTATTGTTTTAATTACATAATATCACTACTAGTTTCGAGTCTATTAATAGTGTAATTATCAATATCAAAATTAATTAAAAGCTAATAAGAAACATTTTTTTATTATTTAGAAAAAGTCATACTTATAGGTTTTTAAAGTATAATATGTGCACGTAGTAGTAAAATTAGCTAAAATAAATTAAAATTGCGAGTAAAAATAAAATTAAAATGCGAATGAACATAGGACGTGTTATGTAAATTAATGATAATACGACTATCGATAGTCTAGAAAATTAAAAAGTAAAAAAATGAATATTGAAGACCTAAGAACTTATGATGCCTTCAAATTTCATCGTTCGGTGTACTACCACAATTTTAGCAAACTTATGAATAAACGCTTCTGTATTAGTTTACTTGACAATGAATAAGTGCACAAATAAAGTGGTCCAAGTATGACTGTATAGTCAATTTGATGAGCCTTGGGTCCACCGCTATACTTCAGAAACTAAAAACCAGTCGAAACAATGGGTAGAAGGTGGTTTAAGTGCACCGAAGGAGACAAAAGTTCTTGCGGAAAATTTTCGTTGAATATGCTCAAAAAGGTAAAACAATAACAAAAAAGTACTATTTATCGTTGTTTGATCATTTGAATGAAAAAGTCGAAGATAGTCCACAAAACATACATTTCTATATATTTGTACTATTATTGATACACTAAATATATTTAAAAATATATTGCTTCCCTTGTACTTAACTTTTCTTAAATCTAAATTGTGTCCTGTTTATATACCTTTTACGGTTATTTCTCATACGAGTCAAAATTATTCTAGTAAAGATTTTTGCTGGATGGCTAATAAGGCTTATGGTTCTATGATCATCACATGTTTTACTTATCGATTTCTTTGACAGCGGTATAATATTGATTAAGCCAGTCGTCAGCGACCTTCCAGAATCACATATAGTTTTGTTATTTTTCTCGTGGTCACTTCTCCTACGTGTTTAAAGCATTCTGCTGTTGTTATATTTTCTCCAGGAGCGTTACTATATTTCATTTCTTTAATTGTTTTCTCTTTTTCCGATATTAAGATATATTGTCCTTTAGTTACTTGGGTTCCTGGTTGTTCGGGACTTCTTTCGTTTTCGAACAGTTTCCCTAAGTAGTACTACAATAGTTTTCTCAGTTTTTTTTCTTCCAAAATCATATCGTTGGTCTCTTTTATTACTAGCACTTGTGATTTAAGTTTTTACACTTCCGCTACCTCTTTTAGTTTTTGATATAGTTCTCTATCTTTATGCTCTACTTCAAGTTGTTCTACTTCATCACATTTTCTATTTAACCAGATTTCTATAGCTTCTTTTATTTTGGCATCTATTTCTCTGTTTATTAGTTTGTAAATCCATAAACTTATTAATAATGGATAATCAGTACAAGATCGAACCATTAAAATTTTTTATGAAAAATTGGCCCATTTTGATTGTTTGGCTAATTTAGACATTGTTTTTCAGTAGTTCACAAAATACATACACAAAATTTTATCGTTTTTGACAATAAGAACTCAAAAGTACATTGTAATTATGCTTTGTAACCTTCCAGTACTCGCAGTAATATTTAGCTCTTCGCGCATGGTCTACTAGATCGGGTGTATTCCTACTGTTTACCGAAGTTATTTTACTTTTTAAACTCTTTTGTATATTTCCTATTTTATCACTGTTTAATATATTTACATAATAAAAATACAGGTAACCTTTAAATATGTATTTATGTAAAAAATGATTATGTAAAATGAAAGACTGACTTTCTCGTGTGCTTTAACCCTTGTGTCCATAGCTGTATACACGCGAGTATTGACGTACAATCATGAATGAGAAAATCAAATTATTTTAAATAGTAACGCAAGAATCTATAAAAACAAAAAAAAACTTATCAAAAAATACCAACTTTGCACGAGGTTCGCTATACTGTATTGGTATGTAACTTTATGCAAACTCTACTTACACTTCTCGCTACGTGGGACATTATCTGGCAATGTAGTTGAAAGGTACATGAACATAGCGAAGCACGCACATTCTACTTTTAAAAATATGCGTAATTTCGTTTACAACCGGTCTGCTACACCGTGCTCGAGTAATAGAGGGTTAATAATGACGTTTATGTCGTTCAAGTTGAGAAACATTTGACAGACTATTGGTCATTCTAGGTTAATTAAAAGTGTTCATTTATCAATTACCATGGATATTGCGTTCATTCCTGAAGAACGGTTGAAGTTAACAGTGTGCGAACAATATTTTAAAGGTCTCACAAGAGACCATTTGGAGAAGCACATCACTGCTTGTTTAACGGAATGAAGAACCTATAATTCTAGTTCGGGTTGTCCAAGAAAAGCTTGGCCCAATACGATCGCTTTTTAATGCCAACAGTGCTCTTGAATAGAAAT
>JAHWXV010341201.1:0-14289 GCA_024586415.1 Phrixothrix hirtus
ATATATATATATATATATATATATATATATATATATATATATATATATATATATTGCCCGCTTAGCATCAAATTTGGCTAAAACTGAATCTTTTAATGGGAAGTAGACTGTTTTTAAAAGAAAAGTCGTTACTGATGAAGAGCATACTGTTGCTGTTAAGAATAGTAAATACTATTTCACACATATCCATAAGGCAAATCGAAGAAGAAACTGATATATCTCGCACTTCTATTAAGTCAATTTTAAAATCAGCCAAATTTCACACTTATAAAATTCACCTTCACCAAGGACTAGACAAAGATTATGATAGGAGGCTTCGTTTTCTTGCATGGCTTGGAACTGCGAGTGAAGACCCAATTTGAAATAATAGTCGGATGAATTCTGCTTTTATAACAACGGAACTGTAAATAAACACAACCATCACTACTGGTCCGCAAATAATCCTCTTTGGTTAGTACTTACTTTCTAGCAGATTTGAGGTATTAAAATTTGGTGCGGCATTATCAATGGTTACATAATCGAATTTAAATTCTCAATGGCACATTAAGAGGTGAAATGTACTTGCAATTCCTTGATGAAGAGCTACATGGTTTTCTCGAAAATGTTCCCTTGATTTACACGAAAATATGATTTTTCAATGCGATAGTGCGTCTCCTTACAATTTTCAAGCTGTAATTGCATATTTAGACTAGAATTTTCCAGACAGGTGGATAAGTATAGATGAATTTATACGTTAGCCGGCAATATTCCCAGACTTAACATCACTCGATTATTTCTTATAGGTGTACAAGACTCCGCTTACAGATGTAGACGATTTAAAAAGCAGAATTATACGTGCATGCAGAAGTCTCAATATTGAATTAATACGAACAGTTACCTCATGAGAATTATTTTGCAGAGCAGAATATTGCATCGAATGATCATCAACTTCTTGATTGATACAGAACATTATATTTTAACTTTTGTTTCCTGATAAATCTGAATTAATGTAATTATTTTTTTAATATGTTATCATGGCACATCAATATATAATTTTATTATTAATTTAGAAGTGAAATTATAAGAGTGGTATATGGTTGAAATTGTAATTTTATGTAGAATTATAACTTTGAAAAAAATATATGAACTTGCAGCCACTTCCAGTTAAACCAGAAGTACCAATTTAGTCACTGGCTTGAAGACCTTTTGGAATATATTGTGTAATACAATTTTGAACTTTTTATCTTTTAACATGAAGTAGATATGACATTCGAACAACACAAGTAAGACACCTGATATATACGCTGACCAAATGTGATGTATTATACAGTGAAATCTATCCAAAAAAGTGGATGGATCAGGTGGTATTTCATTTTTTCATAATTTTTACTAAATCACTGTAAAAAATCTGGTTTGAGACAACATACGACTTTCTCTTACGTATATATATACATATATAAATAATGTTCACAAATGGTTAAAATATTATTTACATTAATTTTTTATTTTAGGAATGATAATTGTAACGGTCTCCCACCAAATTACATAACATGTAGAACGCTGTTTAACTCCAGAAATTTTCTCTGAAAACTCATTTCAATGCATTTTTTCAGATAAACCATTAAGTTCCCATAAAAGAGCATCAAAGACATAAAAGCCATAGGAAGTTTTAAAAACATTAGTCATTTTTGAGAAAATCGTAAAAAACTTAAAAATTGCAAGAATAAAGTGGCATGCATTTGGTTTTAAGTAAATTCTTGCCATCTCATGCAGAATATAGGAAACAAATATAAAATTTTATTTTTATACTATGATTAGTTTTTGAGATTTGTCGTTCACAATTAATACTTCGGATTAATCAATTTTCAAAAATTTATTAGAGAAACAGTTTAGTTATATAAAATGAAATTAAATAGTTAAGAAATATACCAAGTTTAAAAAAATTGTAGCTGATTTCAAGAAAATTGTAAAAACAAAAAATTGGGAAAATATCTAAAAATGACAGAAATAAAGTGATAGTTTCTGTTATACGATTTTAATAAAATTCTTGATTATGCATACAATAGTAGTTATGACCTCAAATATAAATTTTCGTTTAACTTTTAGTTTCATAAATATTTTATTCAGGGTTAATGGCAAAAGTACTTCCAGTTACTTGATTTACGGAAAATTGTCTTAGAAACCGCATAGATTATATGAAAGGACATTAATGCCTAAGAAATCTACTAAGCTTTAAAAAAAATTGTTAGTACCGATTTCGAGGAAATCACCAAAAATCATAAAATGACAAAAGTGGCACTTCCGATTATCCGATTTTAGTCAAATTGTTGTGCTCACGTGCATGAATGGATAACTTATGGAATCATTTACAAGAAATTGGTTATTCACCCAATAAAATTAATATTTGATAATTGATAAATGGATTGCGTAAACTCTATAGTTATTTTAATATTTTAAGGATGTGAAATAAAGCGGCATTTATAAATATTTCCGTGCAGATGTCACTATAAAAGATTATCTTATTTTATTTAAGTACCTACTATTCTTTATAGCATTTTGGTATGAATCATTAAACTGTTTGTGTTAACACCCAAAATAGCTGCAAAAATAAATATTGTTAACATAATACCACAGCATTTATATGTTGTGCTAATACGTTCTCATTATTTATATTATAAATCGGTTTTGTATTTGATTGCATTACAACAAACATTTTTAGACTGAAAAAGCATACATAAATAATGAAAGTTAAAAAATCTGGTGTGAGACAACACACGACTCCCTCTTATGCACATAGGTATGGAAATAGTGTCCACAAATGATTAAATTATTATTTACGTTTATTTAGGAAACGATAATTGTAACGGACACCCATCCAAATTACTGAACACGCAAAACCCTGCTTAACTAGAGAGATTGTTTCTGATAACTCGCGTCAAAAAATTTTTTCAGGAAAAGCTCTAAGTTCACGGAAAAGGATGTCAAAGACATAAGAACCGTAGCAAAAAAATTGTTAAAACTTTTTTCGAGAAAATCGCAAAAAACATCAAAATCGCTAGAATAAAGTGATACTTCCGGTCATTACCTTTTCACTAAATTCTTGACAACTCATGCGCAGAAGGTAAAAAATTTAAATATAGAATTTTAAAAAAATCGTTATAGCCGATTTTGAGAAAATCTCGAAAAACCAAAAAATGACAAGAGTAAAGTGGCACTTCCGGTCATCAGATTTTAAGTAAATTCTTGACATTTCATGTGCAGAAGATAAGAAACTTAAATATAAAATTTAAAAAAAATCATTATAGCGGATTTCGAGAAAATCTTGAAAACCAAAAAATGACAAAAGTAAAGTGGTACTTCCGGCTATTGAATTTTAATGAAATTGTTGCAGTCGCGTGCGACGATGGATATAAACTTAAATATAAAATTTTGTTTACATTTTTTCGTTTTTGAGATATGCTGTTCATACACAGATACATACACATGCACGCACGCATGCACACCCACGCACGCACGCACACGCACGCGCACGCGCACGCATGCACGTACACACCCACAAACACACACAGACAGACCAATTTTTAAAAATATGTTTTTCTGACTCAGGGGGCCCCAAAGCGTGTATTTACACTAAAATTTCGACATCGAAATTTTGGACGAAAACAATACCTTCTCTATACTAAATTTCATGTAGACAAGACAAAGTAAAAATAAAATATTTGTGAGGTATAATATCAATTTCTGCTAATACCAGGTGTCACGAATTAACTAGTTAAAGTTTTAACTGTAGATATTAGACATACATTTTTTTTGTAAATGTCCTTAAATATTCATGTACAGCACACTGCCTCACATGGGAAGAAAACTTTTTTCTTTGCAAGTATACGATCGCCTTTCTTGTATAGCTGCCTTCAAATTTCGAATCGTCTGTTCGTAAAGCTCAATAATTATAGGAGTGCCTTTCTAACCAACAAAACACCTTTTGTAACGCAAAACACAGTTGCCATCAATTTTCCCTCAAAAGATTGTTTTGACTTTTTTTGGTGGTGGAGAACCCCTGTGAACCCACTTCATGGATTCTTACTTTGTGGGAGGATCCTAGTGATAGACTCAAATCTAATCACTAGCAAAAATTCGCGAAAAACGTTCCATTGTCTTGCAGAGCAATTAAACTTCTTTGGAAAATTTCTTTTTTCATAAGTTTCTGCTCTGGCGTAGGCAGTCTGGTAAACACCTTTTCATACCTAAATGATCATGTAAAATTTTAAAAACTGTAGTTTTGGATATGTTCACAACCGTAGCAATGATGGACAATTTCATTAGCCGATCGCAGAATAATAAGTTTTCAACTTTCCTGTTGGTTTCAGCAGACTTTGCCTCAACGGTTCGTCCTGATTTTGGATTATCCTGTATCACCCCTTTACCCCTATTGAAGCTGTTTAGCCCAAAATTTCACTTAGAAGTAGGTGCTTCATCTACATAATCATGCGATCATAGGTAATTGTTGATGTATAGCCTTTCTTTGTGAAGAAATTTATGACATCGCGATACTCATTACTCATTGTCAACTCCAAAAACAGTTACAAAAACTTTGATATTCCCACAACTTACATCAAATTTGGCACAGATGTACGCAAATGTCAGAAAAACTTGACAGTAAAATATTATGTATTCAACTTTCCATTTTCATGGCTAAGTGGATTACGCCCTTGTACTTTCATGATAAGATGACAAAAGGAATTAAACGGAGGCAAACTGACATTTATGTGTAAAGACTTGTGTTTAAACTGTACTACGAAGGAAAATTTCTTAGGAATATACACCAAATAATAGACTGAACTTATTCTACTATAGAAAAAATTGTTAATAAATGTAAATACGAAGGGTCTGCGCGAAACAAACAAGGCCGAGGTAGGAATTAAGTTCTCGTGGCAAACAATATATTCTTAATTAGTCCTAAACAAAGTGTGTCGAAATTATGAGGTTCAGTCAAGTATAGCTCGTAATGTATCATATGATATCATTCGCCGTGTATTACATCAGGATAGTTACAATGGTCTAATCTGCCGCCAAAAACGCCGTTTATACTAAAGAAAATCATATCAAACACTTACAGTTTGTAAAACAACATGTTAGTCAACCCGAAGAGTTTTGGAAATGCGTCATCTTTTCTGATGAATTAAAATTAAACTTGTTTGGTTCGGACGATCGCCAAAATCTATGAAGATCTGCAGTCAGAATTCAAAACAACATAAAATACTGTCTTAGTTTAATGCTCTTCTTAGTTGTATGGATGCTAATGGGACAGCAAACAGATTTCATTGTGTGACATTAGAGTTTAATTGATTACGATCATAGGAAGAAAATTATTTGTATTTGTATAAGCCCAGGATTCGTTGTGAGGGTCGCGTCCGATGCGGTCTGGTCGGTATTTGTACCTAGGTGAATTATGTCTGTAAATAACGAGGCAATAAACTTGCGACAATTATATATTGTTCTGATATTAATAAGATAATTATTTACAGTGTTAATTCTGATTAAATAAAAATGTACAAAATAAATATTGTGAGGGTCGCGTCCGATGCGGTCTGGTCGGTATTTGTACCTAGGCCAATTATGTCTGTAAATAACGAGGCAATAAACTTGCAACAATTATATATTGTTCTGATATTAATAAGATAATTATTCACAGTGTTAATTCTAATTAAATAAAAATGTACAAAATAAATATTAAAATAACTGAGTAATTATGCGGTAACTATTTACAATAACAACTGTGATTACAGTTAAACAAAGGATAATTAATTGCATTTGGCAATGTAAACTTCAATAAACATATATTACAACGACGGAAGATAATAAGCATGTCATAAATAGATTCGGTATTAAATTCAATTATGGACGGATGACATGAAACATTTTATCTTTTAATGACACGGTGCGTTTTGTACTGAGGCGCAATTTCACCTATAATTAGTTCAAGGATGCTGGATTGCTTTTCGGCGTCGTACCTATAACGGGCCACATCTAACACCTTGAATGCTTGCGTGTGGACGGTCGGTGTGATATGAAGTTCTGTTACCCTGTCAATTGATTCTCTACGGTTTTGGATGGAGCGCTCGGACCAGCCCTTGCTGCACGGGCAACGAGGTTTAGACCGGCCCGCTTTAAACAGTGCAGACATCAGCCGGCTTAAATCCCAGCAACATTAGCTACGCAAGAATTAAGGCGTCTAGATGCTGTCGATGGGGTTAAATAATTTTATAGCGCTCTGGTTTTTCGAGACATAGGAAACACAAAAATCAGAAGACTACTGAAGCTTTTGACGATGGCGTCCTGTTGTATTGTTATTAACGAATATAGCGGTTTCTACAGCGATCGTCGAAGTACAATCCATGTCTTCGAAAAATGCTGTAAAATAAAATTGAAAACACGGACAAATTATCCGCACCACACTACGAGAGCGTAGTTAATGTCTTCGTTTCAAAAGTTGAAATCGAAGTGTTTTAATCCTCCAGAATTACTCTATAGTAATTCTTAGAGACTGTCTCTTTGTTCTGCCAATGCACATCTCGTTTCCTTGTTTTGTTTTACGCTGTTATAATATACTTTAATTGAACTTGCTTAATATTCCGTAACATTATTCAATATGTTGCAATAGGTTAATATATAACAATACGTTAAATTATTTCATTATAGGGTTTGTAGTTAATCTAATTATTAATTAGGTGAGATACTGAATATATGAACATTTATATTTAGGTACTGTTTATATAATTAATTAATTTCATTATTAACATTTCACGCACTTACCGTATCTGAAAGTTGTTAAATTGTCTTTTTAACTTACTTAAATTAATAACAGAGAAACGCGCGTAGCTATGGCAGTTTTTCGTGTTCTTTGTGTTATACGCCTACATTTATAATTGATAGGATTAAGTTAAAATGATATATTTGGATATTTTAAAGTAAAATGTAAAAGCTTCAGCAATAAAACTAGATATGCCTCGGGTAGACTATTTTCAGTAAGACAATAGCGTGCAGAATACGTGATCACCAGCTAAACAGTGACTGATTTACAACGTTCCTAAATACTTTTATTTCTAATGCCGGGTTAGAGAATGCATGCTGAAATCTGTACTGCGAGCTATTCATATAACTCATGTAAATGTGGCAGTCAACTGTTTTCTTCCTTGTCAAAACATCTCTTAGATTCCAGTTACAGACCATGATTTGCATACCTATGCCTTGAAACACTACCTCTATCATGTTACGCATCACTTCCAGCAAAGTTGGCGTAACTTAGAGCCGATCTTTGGTATGGTTAACTTTCTGTCAACATTGGCACGATGTACTTCCTTAAGTTTCACAATGTTTTCTACAGGTCGTCATAATGTGACTGCTGAGGTGATTATATATTTATAATGAGGTAGTAGATGCTTCGCATATCCTGATGGTCACGGCGTCATAGTCTTTCCAATTTTCGGCGCCTATTGCAGTACCACGAAGCATTTGTAGATCTATTGCAACAGAATGAGTCAAAGAATACTCTTTTGATATATCAAAAATATTTATGTATTGTTCAGTGGTAACACGGAATCGCGTTTTACGAGAACCTGAGAAGGATGTCATGAAATCTTCAAATGATAATTCTTTATTCTTGACTTCCATATTCTCCGCCATGACATGGTACACACCCTTTGTTCAGATTATTCTTAATTCGCATTGCTACCAGCTGATTCATATGCACCATTGTAGGTTTCAGTAGACCTAATCTTTCGTATTTTTGCCAATTCACAAAGGCTTTCAAGTAAAGTCGACTTAAAATGTTGTTCTTGGTTAGAATGCACTTCCAATGAAATTCAAAACCGGCTAAAGAGCTCCGTCAATATATCGGCTATTGTAATTACTTTCTGTTTTAGTAGACGAAATGTACATATCAATCATCTTAGTTTACTAAATAAAACGTAAATTACATTCTATCGTAATAATTGCATGGAAAAAACAAATATACGTTCATTCACATGTTCGAAGTACTTAAAATAAACAATTTGCAAGGTAAATAGTAAAAAGTCAGTAAAACTGACAAAAATGTTGCTTTTGACAAAAATTCCGGAACAGGAAAATGTTCAAAACTAGTAAATCGTCATAACATCTTTTAACTAGAAAAAAAGCAGCAAGGGACCCAGAACAGGAACTACAAAGACCATAATATATACATAACAAAAGTTAATTTAAATAGAGGGGAAAGGAACAAGAAAAATTTGACAAAAATCTCACAAAAGTGTAACTTCATGTAAAACTTGTAAATTACATAATTCGGCCAACATAGGCAGTAAATAAACTAAAAAACGTTAAAACACTTAAAAATATATAGTGTGCACCGAATTTAAGTGTCAATATAAGCAATTCCTATATAAATTAAATAATTATCAGAGCGCAGAGTTTAGAAAGTTGAAAATAAGCATAAAGTGTCCAATAACTATATTTTCTGTTACTTAGCATCAAACACTGGACCTATCTGCAGTGTTACCCAAAAATATAGGAAATAAACGACACAAAGCCGAAATGCAGTTACAAAGTAACCTGATTCAGACACTTTTACAAGGCTACATAAGAGTCTTCCTATTTTGAGTGCGGGATCGCCGTGACCTCTTTTAAAATTTAATATAGAAAATTAAATTACCCAAAGAAATAAAACTTATTCTTGACGAAGAAGAAAAATTGATCAATCGATTTTTGATAGAAGATAAAACCTTTCTATAATAAACACTTGGTAAATGAAAACAGACGACTTCATCAAAATGAAGATAATATTATCAAAAAATTATTGATAAAAATGAAATATATTTTTAGAAATCAAAATTACATGGTAATGAAAGTTTATTACCATGGAAGAAGAAAAATCTATCAACCGATAGATGAAAAGGCAAAATAAGGCGTTTTAATCAAAGATAGGGATAATTCACAATGTTAACAATTTAATTGCCAAAATAATATTTGTTATTAAAAAATAACTTTCCATACGCGTGTATCGGTAACATTCAATTATTTATTTCGAAAATGGAAATTAAAGAATAAGGACACAAAACAAAACTGTAACATCATATTTTGTTCCTAAATACACAGAAAGTGTAGCGCATATACAGTTAAGCGATTTCATTGGGTAATTTTTCATCATCCGCTATATACTGCGGACCTTACGTTGAGCGACTATTGCATTTTCTCCATATAAAACAATGACTTGCATCGCAGAGGTACGAAGAAGATGCATAATTGCAAAAGGGTGTAATTAAATGGTTTAAATCACTCTGGCAGAAGAATTCTTCAGTCATGACAGAAAGAAACTATTAAAATGATATCAAAAATGTGATGCTATGAATGGCGATTATGTAGAATAATAATAATAAGATTATTTAGTTATAAAACATGCCTCATACTTAGAAAATGTGAAAAACTCGATTTATTTGGTAATTGCTAAATTATAAAATGTGTTTTAATATTTTAAATTGTTTTTATACAAAATATGTAGATTATATAGTGTTTTTAATAATTTTCTCTATTTTCATCATCCGTATGCAGATTTTTGTGACTAAGTGTACATAATATGTAAATAAAAATTGTATATGAAATTTTCGGCGTTTGTTTAGTTAAAATACTATAATAATTTTAAAATCAACTTACCAACATTTTGTATTTCAATTATATACGTGTGCTATGCATAATTATTAATTTTATTTAAAATAAATAAAATATTGGTATACCTATACATAATGTAGATACTAATTGTTTTTGCGATTTTTTTCTGATGAGAGAATTATAGTAAAATCAAAGAGTAGCACTAGTACATTATACCAGGTGATTGTATTTGTTTGTGATCTTTGGTAGGTTTGCAATAAAAAGCTGAAATTACATCAACAGCAGTATTATTTTGAATTTTTAAAACTAAAATTAGTGACAACTGAATCAGCGGCGTTCTTGTTTTGTATAATAAAATTAAAACTGTGTTTCTGTCAAATTATTTTAAAGTTAAAATATCATATTTTATTAATTAATTGATTTAAGTATAAAGTATGGAAATCTACTGAAACACCAAAATATAGGGCGCATGATATAAATAAATTACAGTTAATCATTAGTAACGTTTCGTTCCACACCACTGCTGAACTTGACAATAAACTTACCTTCAAACATTCTGCTGCCACATTAACAACCAATGGTGCCAATTACTCAGGGATGCCAATATAGTTAAAAAATCACAAACAAATTGGAGCATCTGATATATTCTTTGGTAAAATATAAAAGCATAAAATTGCCGAAATTTAGGACTTTACTTTTAAAAATTAATACGCTTCTTATTTTGCGGAATGCGCTAAGTCGGTTTGATTTAATACATTTTCGATCACTGTCTTAAACTCAAGAATAAATGGCATTACGGTAACCATTTTTACAGAAAACACTAATCTCGCTAACTGTAGAAACATATGTGAATTATATTTAGTTCAATAATTCAGTTGCTAGATGTCTAAAGTGCTGCCAACTCGGTGTCAAGTAGTTAAGAACTATAATGATAAATTACCTAGATTTAAATTTCTTATTGTTGTGTACGCTTCTTTGTTACAAGTTACTTTGGTTCAACTTTACTTGAATCGAATGATTATTAATTTCACTTAAAACTAGCAAGGTTACTAGAACTATATGGCAACATATATGAATCACAAAAAGTCTTTAAAAGCATTTGTTATGAGTATTTACACTATTTTGTTGCTGAAGAAGCATCTGACGTTATTTCTTATTCTTGGATGTCCGGTCAACTTACGAATGCGCCCCTTATCTGTGCTTATGTAGATGCAGGTGCTTATCTATGTCTGTAGCTGGGATTCAAGTATTCTAACTCGTTATAGTATGATATAATATGTTTCCCTGTTATCTTCCTACTTAATAATGAAAAACCGCAATCTACTGCAATTCGCTTATTTAAACAGATATTTAGAACAATCTGCTCATTAACATACGATAAAAAACGATTATGTAAAATAGTAAATTTTAAGAACTGTACGGATTTGAATGTTTGTAGAGAGAGAGAGAGAGAGAGAGAGAAATAGAGAGAGAGAGAGAGAAATAGAGAGAGAGAGAGAAAGAGAGAAAGAGAGAGAAAGAGAGAAAGAGAGAGAGAGAGGGGCAATGGGAAGTAGTGACGAGTAGGAGGTTGCTATAAACATCTAGTAAAGCATCTATGATTTACATGAAACGGCGTCAAGAATATTGTTAAGGAAATGCATACCATTATGAATTATTGCATTTATGATTTAATTAAATAAAGTAAATAATTAATGGACGAAGTGTAAAAATTGATAACAAATTGTTCACTTAATTAGCATTCATTGTGAAATAATTTGTTATAACATTAAATGATTGAAAAGAATTTACTTTATGAAATGTTTGATATGACATTTAAATTTATTTCTCAATAATTAACAACATAGTTTATCATTACAGAGTAAATTTTATACTTTATTATTATCAACTTATTACATACCTATATACTGCTAGTAATGATCTCGAGTGCAATTTGAGTATTTCTTTCTAATATTATTAACACTTTAACTTATAACAACAAAATAGTGAAACAAATATTGTTCAGTTATTTAATTGTACCATAAGAAAAAAAGGAAAAATTCATTTGCTGTCTCAGAGCAGGAAATGCGACGACTTTACTCTTATTGTATAAAGAGACAGATGAAAAACAATAATTAGCTAATTTCATGGAAGTTGATTAAATAATAATTTATTTATAATATTTGCAAGGTAAGCGTTATAAGAAACTTTGATAGGTAATTATGACAATTTTTATGTAATAGTCAACAAAACCTCTAAAACAACTTGATAGAAAACTGACATTTATACAAACTAACAATAAATACTTACTTGATGAACTATAACACTTTATAGACATTCCCTACGCTGTCTTTTAAATGTGAGTTTTTAAACTAAGCTTTTAATTCTGTAATAAACTTTCGATATGCGTACTGTACTACAATTTCAATTTGTAATTTAATAGGGCCTTAAGTCGCATGTTTACCAGATTAAATATTCATATTGACTCACTGAAATTGACGAATAAATGATATGATAATAGAACACATTATTGCATCATAAAACAACGTAACAAGAACTATAATACGGATAATTGGGATAAATTACACATCTATTACCATAAAAAGTTGGTTGGTTAAACTGTAAAAATAGCGATAAAAGTTATAAAATACATATTTACATTTTACATTAAACTGTTAAAGTTTACATTACAACTAGTACTATCATTTGGCATTAAACGAATACAGAAGTCATTTAATAAGTAATTTCTGGCTCTAAATATCTTGAACCAATTTTTAAACTATTATCTTACTTCTATTTCAACTTTTTTAATGTTCAAATTGTGTTCGTGGTTTAAACTTAATTTTAATTCCATCTTTAGGGTGTAATATCATATCAGTTAATATTGTTATATTTTCCAATTTATCTATGGGCTCCAAAATATAATGTTTCAAGATTTCTGCTATGATTATCTTCATTTCTATTAAAGCAAACCTTTGTCCTACAAAATATAAAAATAAATACTTGTAGCAGTAGGTGTTATTTTCATACCAATGCAATTTCTAGGTCCAGCACTAAATGGAATATAAGCAAACGGATGCCGTTTCTGTACATTTTCGGGTAAAAATCTTTCAGGGTCAAATTTATCTGGATCTGGATAAATATCAGGATTACGATGTAAACCATAAATAAATAGGATAACATTTAAATGTTTAGGAATTTCGTATCCTGTTGAAGTTATTATAGTTTCATCAAGAGATCTTGCAATTACAGGAACGCTGGGATATAGTCGAAGAGATTCTTTGATGACCAACTCCAAATACCGCAAATTTTGTATTTCTTGATAAGTTGGATGATCATTAGGATTTTCCAAGACATCTTGGAGTTCTTGTATAACTCGATCCTATTCAAAATCTATGTATTAAAGGAATATTTTTATTAACATACAAAATATATTAATGAATTAAAACTTTCTTATATAAAAGGTGTACAAGTGCAACAAGGTTTCAAATGAACATCAGTACATAAAACTTGAAGAAACTGCTTCAAACATTAATGAGTATCGATTGGACACATATTACTTTTAAGCAGTTCGAATATCGAAAAGTTAACGCCTAGACTTACACAAAAACGCTTACGCTTGTAAGCTCTTGCTGGTTTTATATGACCACCGTATATACTGAAATAGTGTAGTCTTAATAAAGGGCATACAATTTTAGTTTCGTATTAAATTGACTATTGGAGTTAAATTATTTTCCTGTAGAACCCCACTAAACATATCTTTTTGTTTGAATTTCAAACAAATTAAAATAATTATAAGCTCATTAATAAATAATTTATCCATTATAAAAAAATAGGAAACCACGAAGCATTTACATATCCTATATTTTATCATATCTCTGTTGAAAACTAAATTAAAATCTATAATTCATGGGATAAAAACATTCTTTTTGTAATTACATATATAAATATATAACTTTGAGTACATTAGATGTTAAATCTACAAAGACGCGCAGTTTGGATGAATAGCAATCTAGCTGGACACACACAACTTTATAAGCTTATACTAATCAGTTTAAAAATAAAGCTGGTCTACTGGAATTCCTGGAAAATAAAGTACAAATACGATACATGTTATGGGACTCAACCGAGAATCTTGGCGTCAAAAAGAAAAACGCTGATGCTGCATAGTAACCAACTAGGCAATTAAGCAGCTAGCAATTTAACAAGTGAGACATGATGTTCACCTACCGTCCAATTCCTTTAGAAAATGCAATAAAATTAAAAGTAGTGTAATTAGGATGAAGGTCCGTTGTTTACAAAATAGGCTTAACATTGAATTAAATAAAACAAAATCTCTATCTAGCCTGCATTTAATAACTATAGAAATTATTAACAATAGTGACATGTAAAACGAATTAGCTGTAATTTACTTCGAAATCCGTAGTAAAAGTAATAATACCTATATATTCAGTATTATCCATTCTGTTTTGTGAGATTTGGCACGTCTAAGCGATTAAGTGCAATTTAGAAATATACAACCATGCACGGGGCGGGCTACTTTACGCACAATTTTTTAATTTCTCTTACGTATATGAAATATAGCATAGAGAAGAGAAAGTCATGTTTTCGGTCACAATTTTCGATGTCCAGTTTTTAGCGGAAATACACGTTTTCAGGTCCCCTGAGTCCGAAAAACATGTTTTTAGAAAT